>LR749565.1:1061397-1169288 GCA_902729485.2 Mus minutoides | reverse complement strand
TTTTTTTTTTTTTTAAGATTTATTTATTATTATATCTAAGCACACTGTAGCTGTCTTCAGAAGCACCAGAAGAGGGCGTCAGATCTCATTACGGATGGTTGTGAGCCACCATGGGGTTACTGGGACTCGAACTCAGGACCCTCAGAAGAGCAGTCAGTGCTCTTAACCACTGAGCCATCTCTCCAGCCTGCCTGGCTCTTTTGATGCAGGATCTTGTGTTGTAGCTCAGGTGTATACATGGATGGGTACCTATGGAAGTCAGAGGGCAATTTTGTGAGGTTGCTTCTCTCCTTGCACTTTTGGTTTTGACACAAGGACTCTGTGTTGTGTAGCCTGGCTGGCCTGGACCAGGCTCCTTCTTCCACATTTGATTCAGGTTGTCAGATTTGCATGGAGAAAGTTTTGTTCACTGAGCTAATTCAGCAGCCCGGTTATTTTGGTTTTGTTTGTTTTAAGATTTATTGTTAATATGTAAGTACACTGTAGCTGTCTTCAGACACACCAGGAGAGGGCATCAGATCTCATTATGGATGGTTGTGAGCCACCATGTGGTTTCTGGGATTTGAACTCAGGACCTTCAGAAGAGTAGTCAGTTCTCTTAACCGCTGAGCCATCTCTCCAGCCCAGCAGACCTGTTTTGTTTTTTGAAATAGGATTACAACTTCTGTAGCCAAGGCTGGTCCTAAACTCACCATATAGACCAGTCTGGCCCTAAACTACTTCAGCGTCCTGAATGCTGGGGCATATGTTTGTGGCACAATACCCAGGAAAACTGTCCTTGACTCTATTGTAGGTTATTGATGTGGTGTCCCAGGTAGCCTGGGCTGACCTTCATGTAGCTGAGGATGGCATTGAACTCCTTGGTTCCTGGGATTTGATCTGTGCATGTTCTCCTGGGGTTACCGTGGGAAAGATTGAAGGTACTCCTTGGGCTGCTAAAGTTACCTGTAGCTTAGGCTTAGGCCTGTGTAGGGTCTTCAGGTGTGTATGCAGGTTAGGGCAGGGGCATGGGAAGCAGGAACACAGGGCAGGCCTTGCCAGGAGCCCCAGAATCTGCAGCTGCCCCAGGCACTGAAGAGCTGGCCTCTGGGTGGCTGAGACCCACAGAGCTGGCAGGTAGTGTGCATCTCCAGGCTCTAGCCTGTCCTCTCCCACTCACTGTGTCTGCTACCTATGATTCCTGTCAGGGCACGCCCCAGTGCACTCCTGGGAGATCTCCATGCTGCCCTTGGCTGTCCAGTTGGGCCCCTGAGAGGAGGCATGGCTTAGGCAGAGCATACTCTGCCCCTCCTGGTGGGCAGCTGTGTGCACTCAGCCTGAGCTTCACTTGGTGCTGACCTGACCCTACCCAGGGGAGGCCAGGGCTGTGCGCTGGGCCCTCCATATGCTGACTATGGCAGGACTTAGGGGAGGTGCCTCCTGGACAGATGTCCCCTCAGTTCAGGTTTGTGCTCACCTTCACCTATATAAAAATGACCAGTTCTGGGCTCCCCTCCTCAGCCCTCAGTTTAAAATGTTAAAACTAAGGATGGTAGGTTCAAGGCCAGCTTGGCTATAAGTGTTGGGGGAGGTAGTGAGCAAATAACTGCCTAAGCGCAGGTCTCCGCTGCTCACGTAGATGCCAGCCTGGGCACTGTGACCACCTGTGGACCCGTTCTCAAACTGAGCTGGCTGTGGTAGCTAAAGTGGGTTCAGCAGGGAGACACGGCTTCAGTATAAGGTGGAGAGTTAGCTAGAAAGGCAGTCTTTGGCACCAGTCTCTGGCATATGAGCGCCCCCCCTCCCCCCCACACACATACAAATACACAGAAAATAGAAATCAGTCTACTACTGGCTCACTGTAATTCCAGTGCTTAGGAACTGAGGCATGAGGCAAGTTCAAGGCCAGTCTGGGCTACATACTCTGCTTTAAAAAGAAAATCTACAGTTTTCTGGTGACACTTTCAGAATTCCCAGTGGAAAACCCCCCTTGACCCCAGGACCTGTGGCTGGGTAGGGACCTGTGGCTGGGTAGGGACCTGTGGCTGAGTTGTCCTTTGTTGTGTGCTGTTGATGGGGCCAGCACATAAGGCCGTGGTCAGTGGTGGTGGCTGTGTACGTCCTTCTATGTGTGCTCACTGGCCCCATTGCGTGTCTTTCCACACATCTGCGGTACTGAGCCCAGCTTTGTGCCTGGCTCCCTACTAGGCTTTGCAGTGGATACTGCGTGGTTTAGGCTCTGTGGGTGTTGAGCAGCAGCACCCTGAGCCCTTATTCCATGCTGGGCCCCCTCATGTTGCCATGTTGAGCCACCCTGTGTCCCCAGACATGGCCCATAGTTTCGTAGGAGCAGAGTCAGCTTTGCTGAGACGTGGGTCAGGAGATCTCACAGAATCCAAGAGGCTTTGGGTCCCACATCACCTATGGCAACCCACATTGGTGCAGAGGGTACGAGGTTCTCGGTCTCTGACCCTGGTGTCCCTGGGGGACGCCATCTCCTCTAGTGTGGGGCGTTGTGATTTGATTGGTGAGGAGTAGATGAGCTGAGTGCTCTTGCCTGTCCTTACCTTCTTGTGGTTTATGCTGAGGAAACGTTTGCTCGTCAGAGGCGCAGAGGGTAGTGGCTCTTTGGTCTACAGAGTGCACACCGGCTGTCAGGCACTGGGCTGCAGCACTGTCGGTCCATGTGCTGTCCTGTGTCAGTGCTTTCCAGGTCTCTCTCTGCCATTGCCGTCATCCTTGTGGGATGGCACATATCTCTTGGTCCTCAGATCCTGACCTGATGTACAGCTCTGCCCACTGGCCAGGTGGCACCATCCCCTTTCTGATCGGGCTCCTTCCCTAGCTTGGCTTGATCCCCAGATTTCTCCAGCTGTCTTCCAGGATACTCAGTGCTGGGAGCCCTTGTGTGCCACAGCTCTGGGGCTGCAGCCCAGAATCCCACCCACTGCAGGGCTCTCTCATGGTGGCTTTTGTCCCTGCTTGTCCCCTTAGGCGGGTGCCAGGTCTAGCCTGGGAACTGCCAGTGACGTCAGCCAGGGACTGTGACATCACTAAGTGGAGATGCAGAGAAGGGACTTGGGGGCCTCTGGCAGAGGAGCAGTCAGGAACCCAGCAAGATGGGGGACCCCAAAAAGAACAGGGCAGGTGCGTGCTGGGGCCTTGCAAGGAGGGCTGTGTGTCTCTGGTGGGAGTCTAGCTTGCTGTCAGCCAGCTCCCTGAGCAGTGGGCACCATGCAGCTGGCTCTGCGGCCTAGCCTCACTCAAGCCAGCCCAGCATTTCCCCTGAGCCTGGGCTCACTTCTAAGTGATTAGGGAAAGAATCAGGCTCTGGGCATTGTGGGTCAGGCCAGGGAGGGTTTATTTAGGACAAGGGAGCCCTGCCCTCCTTCCAAGGGCTCTATTTTTAGCTCCAGGGTTCAACTAGGACCAGGGCTAGAGGCATTTCCTTTTTCTCTGGGGTCTCAGGTCACACCACACATGCTCAGGTGTGCCTGAGACAGCACAACTGCCTGGAACTAGGGTTGCCTGTTTCCCTGGCCCTCCATGTTGGAGTAACAGCCTTCTTGTGTGCTTACTCTCTTGGGCACTGCTGATGGCTACATAGCCCATGTCAGCCTGGCTCCTCCTGTGATGGAGAATGAGTGATCCATGTGTTGGGTGGTCATGGTGACCTCGGGTCATGCCCACCGTTCCACACAGTCATGGCCCTGTCACATGGTAGTTTTCATGGCCTCCTTGTCTTAGCCACCTCCCCTGGCCCCGTGAGCTGACAATACAGGCAGTGGCTGTTGTAGTGTCCCCAACTGTATTGTAGGATGCATGGGGACAGTAGATGCACAGGTGACTCTGGTGTCTCTTGGCTGCCGTGTCCACTCCGCATGTGGGCAGCATGTCCTCTGCCTCTCATTTGTTGTCGTCCTCCAGTGTGGCCCTGCAGGTGCCCCATTTCCATTGTGCACATCCTAGCTGGCCTGAGCCCCTACAGCAGACCACGTGCTGCCCGTTACTGCTGCCCATGGCGGCACGTGTGTGCCACCTGGGTCTTCCCCTCCGCACATCCTAGGCTCTGCATGCCACATGGTTTGCAGCCATCCAGCCAGGCTGAGGACGACACAGTGGCCCATCCCTGTCCTCCCCAGAACAAAGGATGATGTCCTCTGCTGCTTGGGACTCTGAGGGGCCAAGCTCCATCTGGGTACTTTCTCTCCAAACCTCAGAAGCCCTGCTGCTTCTAGTGACCTGGGGTGCCCCATGTTGGTGTATGATGAGCAGGTGGCTTTGCTTTCCTGATGCTGACATCTCTGTGCCGGTCCTTGGATCTGACACAACAAGGTGTCCACACTCCAGGGTCTTCTGATGCCACTGCCTCAGGCACCCCTTACCCAGCTCATGGTGGCCTCTCTATTCATGGTGGCCTCTCTACTTGGGCACAGGCTGAGCACTGTGGGATGGGGAAGCACACTCACCAGGTGATGTCCTGTCTGGAGACTTGAGGTGTGTGCAGCTCTGTAGCAGGACAAAAGTGCTGGAAGGGGCTGGCTCCAACCCTCCAACCCATTTTGACCCTTCTCTGTGTGTGAGTTGATCCCCCTGAGTTGACAGCTAGAGTCTTGGTCTCTATCCCTGAATGGTACCTCCAGGGATGCTGCGGGCAGGGTACTAGACCCTGAGAACATTTCTGTGTACCTGTGTGCTTGCAGTTTTTAAAACCTCATTATGTTTATTTAGTGCACATAAGGATAGTGTGTCAATACTACCCAATGTGTTTGGAGGATAACTATGGAATCAGTTGTCTCCACAATGTAGATTCTGGGGACAAGGCGTGGGTCATCAAATTTGGCACAGGCAGCCTCACCTGATGAGCCATCATTTTGTTGACCTTTGATGTTTTTGTGAATAGTTTCATGTAGCTCAGGCTGGCCTTGAATTCCTGATCCTCCTGCATGTTGGCATGCTGAAAGTGCACCTCCACGTTTTGTCTCTGTATTAGAGATGGGACCCAGGGCACAGTTGGGTGAGCACTCTGCCCTCTTAGTCCTTCCTAATGAAAGAGAAGCCATAGGAGGTCATCATGTGTCAGGCTCTGAGGGACTATTCTGAGTGATACCTGGGTGAGAGTGAAGGGCAGGTGCGTTTCTCTGCTCTGTAACCTTTACCAGGTTCTTCTGGCTTGGGCATAGCCCTGCCAGTCTCCTGCTTCTGCACCCACCCAGAAGCCACACAGGTCCTTGGGCAGGCCCCAGTCCATACCTGTCTCCTCTTCATCTTTAAGGCCATAGTGCTGGCACCTCATGGAGCCCGTCTTCAGGTGTGCCTTCCTCCAGCAAATGTGCTGTTCCTCGTGTCCTGGTGACAGAGGGACAGGAGCAGGGGAGCCATTGACACTGTGTAGAGTTTCTAAGACCCCCTCTCCTTGATCTCCATGGTGAGGAAGAATGGGACCTGAGAATGGCTTGTCTTGTCTTAGGGTGTTTTTGTGAGTGTCCTAGGTGGGGTGCAGATCCTTGGTGGCCTGTGGTATAGCTAGCTGTCCACACTTTAGAGACTCATGGTAAGGGCTGCTGTGGGACACATGAACCCCATAGGGTCAAGGCCTCGGCACTATGAATATGAGCTGGAAGAGGGCCCCATACCTCCTGGGTTTCTCTAGGAGTCCCCTTTATTTTGAGGAGAATCCCTATTGATGCTCAAGGAGATTGTTGGACTTTCGCACTGCAGAGCCAGGCTGCCATTTCCCTCATTCCCTAGCGGGAGAGCCAAGGTCTGGGGAACACTGTCAGTGGGATGACGTGATGGCCACTGTGGCCTCTCACTCACTGCAGCTCCAGCCCAGCAGAGAAATGGGTGTGAACAGCGAGCACCCAAATCACTGCCCAGATGGGTGCTGGGAGGGGGCAGAACCCCAAGCCCTCTCTTGCCCATGTGTGGGGCTGGAATTGCTGCAAGACTGGGCTGGGCAGCAGGCTGGCACCCTTCAGATGTGCCCGAGAGCACACACCTCCACATGCCCCTGCATGGCTGCCTGTGGGAGCATGAACCTAAGAACTCAGCCCAAGACTGACCTGAGCTACAGAGTAAGACCTTGTCTCAGGAGCAAAACCTGCACAGCTATTTGCCAAACCCAAGCCCTGGGTGATGGCTCCCTGGGAAAGTGCTTGCCTGGAAAGCATGCAGACCCCAAAACTGCAGGCATGGCAGCCACACCTTCAGTCCCAGCACGTCAGATCTATGTGAGATTGGGGACAGCCTGGGCTACACAGTGAGTTGTTGGCCAGCAAAAGTGTGTGACTGCCCAGCGGATGTGGTGGCACACGCCTTTAATCCCAGCACTCGGGAGGCAGAGGCAGGCAGATTTCTGAGTTCGAGGCCAGCCTGGTCTACAGAATGAGTTCCAGGACAGCCAGGGCTATACATAGTCCTTGTGTCAGGGAGGTAGAGACAGAAGGACTTCTGGGACCTATTCAGGGAGAGGCTTTGATAAATGACACCTGTACACACATTTGGACAGCGAGGTCACAGTTGCCACAGTGTGTATGAGAAATCTGGAAATTTGGTTTCTTTAAAGGCTATATTTTTGTTTTAATCCCAGGTGTGGAGGGACATGGGGCTGCTTCAGACTGATTTGCCTTATGCTCTAGTGGAGGTGTGGTTTTGCCAGCTGCAGATAGTTTCTGTGATTGTGTGATGTTTGGAATTCTGGAGACTTCAAAGAGGTATTTAAATGTGACGACCCTAAGACACAGTCAGTGGTTGTTGGCCGTTTAGGGGGTTGGCTGTGGTTTGTTAGTGGTTTTGCTCAAAGAAGAAATAAAAGGAAAGAAATTAGATTTGGGGGGGGGGGGGCTGGAGAGATGGCTCAGTAGTTAAGAGCACCGACTGCTCTTCCGAAGGTCCTGAGTTCAAATCCCAGCAGCCACATGGTGGCTCACAACCATCTGTAATGAGACCTGACGCCCTCTTCTGGTGTGTCTGAAGACAGCTGCAGTGTACTTAGATATAATAATAAATAAATATTTTTAAGAAAGAAAAGGATGAGCCGGACGTGGTGGCGCATGCCTTTGATCCCAGCACTCGGGAGGCAGAGGCAGGCAGATCTCTGAGTTCGAGGCTATCCTGGTCTACAAAGTGAGTTCCAGGAGGCCAGGGCTGTACAGAGAAACCCTGTCTCGAAAAAAAAAAAAAAGAAAAAAAGAAAAGAAAAAAGAAAGAACGAAAGAACGAAAGAAAAAGAAATTAAATTTAGGGATCTTGCTCTCTTCCCTCTCTCCTCCTTTCTTTCCTATCCAGCGATAGGGGGTGAAACTGGGGGTGGAATGCGCTGCGTGCTCCAGGCCTACTGTCTGTCCCTGCTCTGTATGCTCCTCTATGGGCAGCTCTGCAGTGCCCATGTGTGGATGGCCTGGCAAAAGCCAGGGCGTTGGGGCTGAGCTCACTGCCTGGGCCCTCCAGAGCCCCTCCCTGTTCACCCAGTGCAGTGCTGTACCCCTCCACCCAGCATAGTTGCTTTGCCTGCCCTCTGAGGTCAGGTGTGGCTCCTGTCCCTTTATTCTGCCATCTGCCACTTTCCTCGTCTTGTCTGGTCGTGTGGTTGGACTGTGGGTCACCTCTTACCTGGATCCCCCTTGTTGGCTTTAGCCTTCCAGTGTCCTCTGCTCTGCCACTTGGTAGCCAATTGGGGCATTCGGGCACTTTATCCAAGCTGTCTACCCTGCTCTCAGCTTCCATTTGGTCACACCATGGGACTTTGCTGTGGTCTCTGGCCTATCCCAGGGTGACAGGGCATGGACATTTACCACAGGGAGAGGTGCACCCTCCAGGCAGGGATTTTTTTGTTGTTGTTGTTGTTTTGTTTTGTTTTGTTTTTCGAGACAGGGTTTCTCTGTATAGCCCTGGCTGTCCTGGAACTCACTTTGTAGACCAGGCTGTCCTGGAACTCAGAAATCTGCCTGCCTTTGCCTCCCAAGTGCTTGGATTAAAGGCGTGCGCCACCACGCCCAGCATTTTTTGTTTTGTTTTTGTTGTTGTTGTTGTTGTTTTTCCCTTGTTCTGGTCAACCCCGCTCGCTCTGCTTGACCGCGGCTCGCTCCGGCCAGCCCCACTTGCTCCCGGCCGCCGCCCCCCCCCCAATACGGCCCCGCTTGTTCCAGCCAGCCCCACTCGCTCCGATCGGCTCCGCTTGCTCCGGTTTGGCCCCGCTCGTTCCGGCCATCCCAGTTCGGCCCCACTCGCTCCGGCCCTGCTAGCTCTGGCGTCCCTGCTTGCTCCGGCCGTCCCCGTTCGGCTCCGCTCGCTCCGGACAGCCTGGCTTGATCTGGTTGGTCTCTCCGGTCCAAGGATTCATTTCTTATTATTCTTCATAAGTACGCTGTAGCTGACTTCAGATGCACCAGAGGAGGGCGTCAGATCTTGTTACAGATGGTTGTAAGCCACCATGTGGTTGCTGGGATTTGAACTCATCACCTTCGGAAGAGCAGTTGGGTGCTCTAACCCGCTGAGCCATCTCACCAGCCCCCTGTTTTGTTTTTTGTTTTTTGTTTTTTGGCGCCCAGGCAGGGATCTTACCAATCCTGTTGAGACCTGCAAAGACCTTTTTGTACCAGACCACGTACTCTGCCCTCTAACCTGTGCCTGTGTTTCTTCACAGCTGGGCACCACAAGATTTAAGGCGGCGGGACCTGTTGACAGAATGTCTTCTCTCTCTGCAAGCAACCCTGAGGCCACCAAGATGAGTACCCCAGCCCGGCCTGTGAGCGTACCCGGGTGTCAATAGCCGGGAGCCGAAGGGCCACCGGGAGCAATGGTGTACTAGGCCGGGCGCGAGCTCAGGTTTCGCACTCGGATCTCACGGCGGAGTCACCGTGGAGAGGCCAGGGTACCACAAACTTATGGATTTTGACAAGAAAGGAGGGAAGGGGGAGCTGGAGGAGGGCAGGAGAATGTCCAAAACCGGCACGAGCCGGAGCAACCACGGCGTCCGAGGCTCAGGGACCAGCTCGGGGGTCCTGATGGTGGGCCCAAACTTCCGAGTCGGCAAGAAGATAGGCTGCGGGAACTTCGGGGAGCTTCGCCTAGGTGAGTTCTGTGTATCTCATCCCCTATCCGTCACTAGGCCCCACAGGTCCCAGACCTTGCTCGGAGTGGTCCTGTGAGGGAAGCACTCCCAGGGCCCACACTGCCCTCCTTCCCCCAGCCCGAGGCTTGGCTGTATGGTAAACCAGATCATGAGGTGACGCTTCCCGATAGGCCAGGGAGAACCACAGAGTCTGGAGGACAGAATCTGGTCACGCTGAGGGGACAGCAGACCAACATAGGCCCTGTCCTGGTGCAGAGCCTCTGTGCTTTCTGTGGCCTTGGGCCTCTGAGCCCTCTGCCTCTAGCCCATGGCTGCAGTGTCTCCTAAGGCCCAGCTCAAAGATGGTTCCTACACAGTAAGACATCAAAACTGCCACCTTGAAGCCAGCCATTATGGCCACGTCTTTAATTCCAACAGTTGGAGGCAGAGATAGGCCAGATGGATCTCTGAGTTGGAGGCCAGCCTGGTCTACAGAGTGAGTTCCATGACAGCCAGGGCCACACAGATACCCTGTCTTGAAAAACCAAGAAAAGAAAACCTGCAGCCCTGAATACATGCACGCATGTGTACATAGCCCGCAGTGTCTTCCTGGGGTCCTGTCCTGGTACAGATCCTGTGGAGACTTAGGTGTGTGAATCCTGTACAGGAGCTGTCTATGGGAAGCTGCGTGCGGGTGCTTGTTGCTTCCTGTTCTCGCTGCTAGGAGTGGAGTATGTGCCACCAGCTTGTGCACTTTGACCTTTGTTGGAGTGCAGGGCCAGCTCCCTCTCTGCTGATGTTCAGAGTCTCCGTCAGCTGTTTACACCCTAACCTAGGTTAGGACTAGCACCTCAGGGGTAAGGTGTGCTTGGTGGGAGCCAGGCCAGGATTCCAGCTCCAGCTGAGAAGCAGCCTCACAGCACTCAGGATGCTGAGGCGGGTGCTCTTCATAAGGGGCAGGCCAGTCTGGGCTACACAGTGAGAACTTGTCTCTCGTCTCCCTGCCCCCACACAGAGTGAGGGTTGAAGGTGCTAATTTCTCTGAGTGTGAGCTGATTCCTTGTCTGAACCCTCACTCTTTACCCCACTCCTTATGAGGTCTGGTGACCAGGCTGGGCCACTGAGCGCCTTGGATCTGCACAGTGGTAATTGTTAATGAAATTGGGAAGTCGAAGCCCTTCATCTGTGCATCTTTCCTTCTCTGATTAAGGGCCACACTCCCTGTGTGTGTGCCCTTTCCCCCTTCTTTGTAAGAAAGGGTCCCACTATGTAGCCCTGGCTGTCCTGGGACTCACTCTGTAGACCTGGCTAGCCAGAATTCAGAAATACCCCTGCCTCTGCCTCCCAAGTGCTGGGATTGAAGATGTTTGCCACCATGCCTAGCCCTCCCACACTTTTTTTTAGATTTTTGTTTTATGTGTATGGGTGTTTTGTCTGTGTGTATGTTGCTGCACTGTGTACCTGCCTGGGGTGTCTGAAAGAGGGCACCTGGTCCCCTAGAATTAAAGTTAGGTACTGTTGAGAGCCCCTATGTGTGTGCTGAGAACTGAACCCAGATCCTCTGGAAGAGCAGCCAGTGCTCTTAACCTCTGCGCTGTCTCCCCAGTCCCCAGCACATTTAAGAAAAAAATCTCACAAAAAAAAAAAAAAAAAGAGCCGGGCGTGGTGGCGCATGCCTTTAATCCCAGCACTCGGGAGGCAGAGGCAGGAGGATTTCTGAGTTCGAGGCCATCCTGGTCTACAAAGTGAGTTCCCGGACAGCCAGGGCTACACAGAGAAACCCTGTCTCAAAAAACCAAAAAAAAAAAAAAAAAAAAAAATCTCAATGTGTGTATGTTGAGGAACAGACATGCCACACACACACATGCCTGTGAGGGTCAGGGATAACTTTGGGGAGTCTCATTGCTCTCCTTTCTGTGGATTCTGGGGGCTCGGGCTTGAACTGAGGGTAGCAGCTTGCATGCAGGTGCTCTCCACTAAGATGGGGCACACTTGCAAACTATGGGCTCAGAATGGCCGTGCACCATCAGCCTGCCAGTTCTGACATCCTTCAAGACGTCCAGTGCCTAGCACAGGGAACCTGCTCTCTCAAGGACTTGGCTCAGGTGCGGGGGGGGGGGGGGGGGGGGGGGGGGGGGGGGGGGGGGGGGGGGGGGGGGGGGGGGGGGAGGAAGGCCAGCAGCAGAGCAGGGTTGGATCAGTGAAAACCCCACGGGAAGTGGCCATAGAAGAGGAGTGACCCTGAGGTGGTTAAAGTTAGAGACATCTCTCATAAGCAGGCGTTGGCAGCTGCAGCCGAGGAGACTTGAGCTCCCTTGGGTAACTCCGACTTCCCGCATATGAGAGCCATGGCTCCAGAGAGACCTGAACAAACCCTACCAGAGGAGAGCTGGATTAACACTGTGTAGGCCCCACCTCCCTTGCAAGGGGCAGTTCTCCGCTGCTCCCCAGGAGATCTGAGGTGCCTGCAGGGTGTGGGGTAGAGACTAGACCCATGGTGACCTGGACTGTCGCCGAGCCACCTCTTGGAAGAAACTTAATGGTGCTTCACCTTATATAACCTGGCATACCCTGGTAGATCACAGGAGATGGGAAGCCATTGCTGTCAGAGAGAAACGGGCCCAGCTACAAGTGGGCTCTGAACTTGGCCTGGTATCAGAGAAGGCTGCTTGCTGATGTCCATGACTGCTGGAGACCACCCCAAAGGGCTAGCTGTGCCTCAGCCTAGGGCACTCTTTACAAGTTGGTGGCTGGCTTTGACTGGGGACAGAGGCCCCGATACAACCTGGCCACAGATCCCATCCCAGTGGCTCTGCTTGCTGCAGTAGCTGGGGCCTTTCCCTGCAGGTGTGGCAGGTGCAGCTGCTGGGGGAGGCCCTGGAGATGGTCTTTATGACTAGTGATGCTGAGATGAACACAGGGTGCTGAGGCAGGCCTGCGCTGTGCTCAGCAGATAGAAGCCCTGCCTGCAAGGAGAGCCTGACTGAGTGGGGCTGAGCCTACTGCTGGACTCACCAGGGCGGGGTCAGCAGCATGGGAACTGAGCATTACGTCCCCTCAGCCAGCCATCTTGGTAGTATGTGTGGTTTTGTGGGGCTGCCTCCAAAGTGAGGATGGGCTGTGTTGTGACCGCTGGGTCCCAGGGAGACATCTCCCCATGACTGCATGCAAGTGGAGAGGTGTAGTGCCTGGGATGCCTAGGCAGTTGGTGCTTGTGTGACGAGAGGGGATTCATTCCCAAGGGCTTCTGGGACCTGTACTCCGAGGAGACGGCCTCCTTGGGATCTGGGTGGGCTGGGCTAGGTAGGCCGCAGTCCTGACAGTCTCTGTTGCCTCCCCAGGAAAGAATCTGTATACAAATGAGTACGTGGCTATCAAGCTGGTGAGTGTGCCCTGCCTGCCCTTGCCCTTCCCTGCGCCCTTGCAGGGAAGAGGGCCTGGGTAACAGTCCTCTGCCCCGCAGGAGCCCATCAAGTCCCGGGCCCCACAGCTGCACCTGGAGTACCGCTTCTACAAGCAGCTCAGCACGGCAGGTGAGGCGGACTCGGGTGCGGGGCCAGCACTCCTAGGCCAGCAGCGGCTCCGGACACCCAGCATGGATGTTTCCTTCGCAGAGGGCGTCCCTCAGGTCTACTACTTCGGCCCTTGTGGGAAGTACAATGCCATGGTGCTGGAGCTGCTGGGGCCCAGCCTGGAGGACCTTTTCGACCTGTGTGACCGCACCTTCACGCTGAAGACGGTGCTGATGATCGCCATCCAGCTGGTGCGGAGGGGTGGGGCCGGCAGGGTGGGGTGAGCAGGGCTGGGCCTAGGCGCTGAGCCCCTGCCTGACTGCTCACCCGCAGATCACGCGCATGGAGTATGTGCACACCAAGAGCCTCATCTACCGTGACGTGAAGCCTGAGAACTTCCTGGTTGGGCGGCCGGGCAGCAAGCGGCAGCACTCCATCCACATCATCGACTTTGGGCTGGCCAAGGAGTACATCGACCCTGAGACCAAGAAGCACATCCCATACCGCGAGCACAAGAGCCTGACCGGCACGGCGCGCTACATGAGCATCAACACGCACTTGGGCAAGGGTGAGCAGTGCTGCAGGCAGGGGGCAGAGAGGTGGGGGGGGGGCACATCTGAAACCCGTGTTGTCCCCGCAGAGCAGAGCCGCCGGGACGACCTGGAGGCGCTGGGACACATGTTCATGTACTTCCTGCGCGGCAGTCTGCCCTGGCAGGGGCTCAAGGTGGGTGTGGCCTTTCCAGTGGGGGGATGGGGTGTGGGCTTGGACTCTGGGTGCTGAGTCCGGCTAAGACCAAGGTCACATCGCGCAGGCAGACACGCTGAAGGAGCGCTACCAGAAGATTGGAGACACCAAGCGTGCCACGCCAATCGAGGTGCTGTGTGAGAGCTTCCCAGGTAAGGGGTGAAGAGGCTGCGCCCCGCCCCCTTAGTTCTGCCCCATCATGTGGCCACGCCTATAGATCCATCCTCTCTGCTGGATTCCCCCATGTGACCACGCCCCTGGTCCTCTTCTGCAGAGGAAATGGCCACCTATTTGCGCTATGTGCGCCGCCTGGACTTCTTTGAGAAGCCAGACTACGACTACTTGAGGAAGCTCTTCACCGACCTCTTCGACCGCAATGGCTATGTGTTTGACTACGAGTATGACTGGGCCGGCAAGCCCCTGGTACGAGCAGGTGATGTGAGAGCTCCGGTTTAGGACTCTGTGTGAGGGGTGCATTAGGTGGGCATTTCCATAGGCGAATCTGCATGGGTACCTCTATAAGTAAAGAGGTACCCCAGGTTGGGAGTCCCATAGTTGAAGGGGTTCAGATTGAGATGCTCACAGCTGAAGGGGTGCAGGTGGTGACACAGACCCGGGTTATACAGTAGTAGGCTGTGGGTGGGAACTTTGGTGGGAGGAGCTGACCTCTCCACAGTGAGGGGCAGCTGGGGCCAGGGCGCGGGGTCAGGAACTGTCCTGGGGCTGCAGCGACACCTGCGGCTCCATCCTGTCCTGACATCCGCTCTCACAGCCGACACCTATCGGCACCGTCCACCCCGACGTGCCCTCCCAACCACCACATCGCGACAAAACTCAGCTCCACACCAAGAACCAGGTGAGGGTCGGCCAGGAATGGGGGCCTATCCTTGAGGGGATGGAGGCTCCTGTGACATTTGTCGCAGAGCAAGAGGTGCTAGCCTGATAACCACTGCCCTTCAAGGCGCTGAACTCCACTAATGGAGAGCTGAACACAGACGACCCCACTGCAGGCCACTCCAACGCCCCCATCGCGGCCCCTGCAGAAGTAGAGGTGGCGGATGAAACAAAGTAAGGCTCAGGGTGTGCAGTGGCTGAGAGGCTGCCTGTGCTGTCCACTGTTAACCCCATCACCCCCACTTCTTACCCCATTGCCCCGGGTCAGCTGCTGGGTCACCATTCCCACACACCCCATCACCTCCCTTGTCACCCGTGCAGGTGCTGCTGCTTCTTCAAGAGGAGAAAGAGAAAATCGCTGCAGCGGCATAAGTGAGGGTGGGTGCAGCCGCTCAAGATCCCCAGGCGGGTGTCTAGGAAACTGGCAGTGTCCTTGGTGGCGTGGGGCTCCTTGGCCCACCTGCAGGCACCATCTTTCAGGACTTGGGGTCACTTCCTTCACACAGGACTTTGGCGGAAATCTCTACACCCGTGTCTCGTCATCCCCTTCGAGAGCATTAACTATTTAAACCCAGGAGAGAAGCACTGCGCCGTCCCTGCTGCGCCCCTGTTAGCTCATAAAGTCCAGCTTGTCCCCTCAATCCAAAGGCCATTTTCTCGAGGGGGGCAGGCCTGGGGCATGGGTGTCACACGGGGAGGCCTCAGCCACCAAAGGGGAGGCGCGTGCACTTCCATAATGCTGCACCAAAGCCGGGGCAGAGCGCGGGATGGTCACCGCATAGGGACTGGTATGGGCCCCACAGAACCAGGGCGGCCATGACCCGTGTCCCTGCGTGCAGGGCCCACGGGACAGAATCGCCTTAATGCCAGGCCCGGGGTAGCAGAGAGGCAGTCCCACGGGAGGGCCAGGCCTTGGTCGTGGGAACTGAGTTCTTGCTTTACGACGTGTACAGAAATGAACTTATGTTTCTCTGGCGCTTCCTTGAAGCCGTAGAGTTTAGGGGCTTTTTTTAAAAAAATAAAATAAAATAAAAACATCCCAGAGTGTTGACCTGGGCTTTACCATCATAGGATCGCGAGCTGACAAGATCCCAGCTGGATCATGGGAATCCCGAGGGAGCTGGGCACTGTCTGCCCTAGGAAAGACAGAGGAGACTGATGATGCAGTGGGACAGGAAGGCGGCTGCTTCCAAACCTGAGGGACCCAGTAGTCCCCAAGCAGATTGACAGGTCGGGTCTGAGCAGCAGCCCCGCTAAGACAGACACCTAGAGGGCAGGGGTCTGCACAGTGTGGCTGTAGATTGGAAGCTGCCTCAGAAGCCAAGCCCTGAGGAGTGGAGGATGAGCAGAGCTGGGAGGAGGTTGCCCAAGTGGAAAGGAAATGGGGTGGGGTTGGACTCCAGGGCTTCATGCTTATACAGGTACCACCCAGGAAACAACATTTCTTTTTTGGGGTTTTTGTTTTCGACCTTAGAAATCCGCCTGCCTCTGCCTCCCGAGTGCTGGGATTAAAGGCATGTGCCACCACATCCAGTGGAAACATTTCTAAAAGGGGCTGAAGAGATGGCTCAGATGTTAGGAGCACTGACTGCTCTTCCAGAGGTCCTGAATTCAGATCCTAGCAACCATCATGGTGTCTCATAACCATCTGTAATGGGATCTGATGCCTTCTTCTGATGTGTGTCTGAAGACATCGACTGTAATATAAATAAAATAATTTTTAAAGGGTTCTTGGGAGAAGGGAAGATGGAAATTGGAGAATTTTCCTTAAGGAAATAAGGGGAAATGTCAGGCAATCAAGAATGCTTGCAGAGCTGGGCATGGTGTCGCACGCCTTTAATCCCCAGCACTCGGGAGGCAGAGGCAGGTGAATTTCTGAGTTCGAGGCCAGCCTGGTCTACAAAGTGAGTTCCAGGACAGCCAGGGCTACACAGAGAAACCTTGTCTCAGAAAACAAAAACAGGGGCTAGTGAGATGGCTCAGCGGGTAAGAGCACCCGACTGCTCTTCCGAAGGTGATAAGTTCAAATCCCAGCATCCACGTGGTGGCTCACAACCATCTGTAACGAGATCTGGCGCCCTCTTCTGGAGTGTATGAGGACAGCTACAGTGTACTTACATATAATAAATAAAATAAATCTTTAAAAACAAACAAACAAACAAACAAAAATGCTTACAGGTTCAGAAGACCTGAATCCTATTCTCAACACCAGTCACCATTCACAACCACATGTGTAAGCAGTTCCTGGGGAGCCTGCATCCTCTCCTGTACTCCATGAGTACCCACACAGTGCGGCATACACTGACACAATACACAAATTTAAGAGAAAATCCACTTGAGCAGGTAGAATGGCTCAACTGGTGCTTCCTGCCAGCCTGCAATAACAGCAGCTGCATCCCCAGGACCCACACAGTGGGAAGAGAAAACTGATGTCCTCCGGCCTCAGCACACCTACAATGCAGTTAAAACAGTTGGGGCTTTGTTTTGTTTTGAGGCCAGCCTGGTCTACAAAGTGGATTTCAGGATAGCCAGGGCTACACAGAGAAACCCTATCTCAAAAAGCAAAGTTTGAGTGTGCATGTGTGCACAGGTCCTCTACAAGAGCAGCAGGCACTCTTAATCACTAAATCATCTCTAGCTCTTTTGGTTTTTTTTTTTTTTTTTTTTTTTTGGTTTTTCAAGATAGTGTTTCTCTGTGTATCCCTGGCTGTCCTGGAACTCACTCTGTAGACCAGGCTGAGATCTGCCTGCCTCTGCCTCCCAAATGCTGGGATTAAAGGCATGTGCCACCACTGCCCAGCCAGGTGTCATGTACCCTAGGCTATCTGCTTCCTAGGGCCTAAGATGGCAGACCATATCTGGCTGGTAGCCAGCCTGGCTGCCTGCTAATTTGCTTTCTTGGTACTGCGAAGGTATTCTCAGGGAACAGTGTGGGTGGCTGAGACGTCCGCGCCCACCTCTCAGCGACCACATAACTCAAGAGGACATAGCACTCAGTGATTCAAGGCAGATGTTTTCCTTTATTTTAAAAAAAAATCATTTGGGTGGACACTGGAGGGCATACCTCCCATGGCTTTGGGATGGGTATGGGTTCTGGGCAGATCACTGGTACAGAAATATGAGGAAGTGGAACCCCAAACTGGAGACTGCCTTCTGGGACATCACTGGATGGGGTATGTGGTGGCCTAGAGGGACAGAGCTGTGGTATGTACAGGGGTATTCCGTGGTACCCCCGGGGATCCACATCAGGCCAACTGGGTGCCCAGTGCATCTTGATGGGCCTTCAGGCTCAAGTCTGAGCTCTGCCGAGCACACCAGTGAGGAGTCCCCACCTCGGGTGGACAGTGCTGATTGGGCACTTGAGCTGCTGTGAGAAGTGGGAACCATGGCCACATGTCACCTACCCTGGGGCAGAGCTACCAGTGGCTCTGTGTACATGCCCAGCAGGCCAGGACTTCAGGGGGCAGCAGTGCACGCAGGTCAGGTCCTAGGATCCCCCAGGGAGCAGCGGAGACGAAAAGGAACATGAAACCCAGACTACTGGCTGGAGGAGAGGCCCAGCCTGGCACGAGCTCCAGCTGAGTGTGGGCTTGTATGCATTGCAGTGTGCAGTTGAAGAGAACGGAGGAGCAGGGCAGCACCGGGGCTCGGAGCTGGCCTGCTGCCCTGAGCTTCAGGGACTGTGACCCACCTCGCTCTGTCCATCCAAGGCTAGTCCCACTCTGTCCCCCCAAGACTGAGGGATTGTCTCAACGGGGCCCAGCTCATGGCCTAACCACCTCCCCAGTGCCTTGGGACAGGTGGTCACACTTGTCACTGTGGACACAGGCGGTCCCTTCCATGATGATGTGGGAGGTGGTGGGGAGGGAGGCGGGCCTGTGGCTGGCCAGGATGAGCTGGGTGGATGGCCTAGGTGTAGAAGATGACTTCAGGGATCTGCCCGTCCTCCACAGATGTGCCATTGTTGTTCCCAGCCGCATAACAGAAAGTGAAGCAGGTCTTAGCCCCCGTGGTGGAAGACTCGTGGGTCACCTTTCGTAGACCTTTGGTGCCATAGTGAGAGTCTGGGCCCTGGAGGTGGTGGGAGGCAGAGTGAGGTCAGGATGCCCCAGGACTGTTATTCCCAACAGAGAGGCACCCACAGCCCGAGCCTGCGGGAACCCGGAACAAGCCCTGTGTTGCAGTGCAGGCCTCACCTTCAGCGTGGCACAGGCGGTGTAGTTCACATTGGGCAGGACCTCCACGGGCTCCTTGAACATAACACGGAAGGTGCTGGCAGAACCGTCGCAGCTGAAACCTGTGTCGTTCTGGCCAAGTACTGTGTTGCTGTCCGTGTGGATGATCTGGGGACAGAGGCTGCTCAGATGCCAGGGTCTGAGCTGGGCAAGCAGGGGCTACAGGGACTGATGAGGACGTGGCCTGGGCACTTGGGCATGCTCTCAAGATGGGTGTGGTGGGAGCATGGCGAGAAAGTCTGATGGTACACGTGTGGGACCAGGGTGCATCAAAGCTGTGGCTGCCTTCGTATGGTATGCAGGGGATGGGACCAGACCAGGCTGTGGGTGTGGCCAGGAGGCAGGTTGGCTACATGGCCAAGGACCTTCGAGGAAGGGGCTGCTGACCTACCTGGATGTTCACTTGGTAGTCAGTAGGCCCGTGAATAGATCCATAGAGCCCAAAACCCACCACAAAGATACGCTTGTTGACTGAGAACCTGCAGAAGGAATTGAGCGGAACAATGTCCTGAGCCCATAAAGTTGAGCAGCTACAATGGCCATGGAGCAGCCGGGAGCTGTGGGGAGGTCACATTGCCCATTCTGGACCAAAGCTTCGTCTAAGGCATACGCAGTTCCTGCTGCACACTCTGGTCTCACCTACCACCCCCCCACACACACCTAAGCTGCCACGCTCTCACCTGATGCGGTCACTGGTGCCGCTGTAGCCCCAGCGGCTCTCTACCTGCTGGAACCGGTTAATGCTACACTCCTTGCCCCGCAGGCAGCACCGGGGCCGGTCGATGAATTCCACACGCGGCTTGGGGTTGACAGTAAAATGTAGGAAGAGGCTGACCACCTCCCGGTCCACCAGGATGCCGGACTGTGCCGGGCCTGCGGGCAGAGGGCTGGCTGACAGCAGGAAGGGAAGGCAGACTCAGGACCTGGCCTCAGGGTGGGGTGTCTCATTGTCAGGACCTGGCTAAGCTGAGGGGTGCCTCCTTCCTGGGATCCACCATGATATCTTTCTGCCTGGCATTTTGGGCTGGCAGATTCCCACATGTGTGGGTCTCTCTAGACCTCTGCTGTAGAACACCCTTGCTTCATACTGGATAGAGCTTGTACCCTGCCTGTCCATGCACGGGCTCCTAGGCCAAATCGGATTACTTCACAGTCTTATCACGCCACAGCTTCCTGAAGCCTTTCCAGGGCCGACCCCAAACCTATGCATGCTAGTCAACTCATCTACCAATGGAGTCCCAGCCCAAAGCTGAATCCTGAGTGGCTGATAAGACACGGCCTGCCCGGGCAGGGCGTGGTGGCACACGCCTTTAATACCAGCACTCGGGAGGCAGAGGCAGGTAGATTTCTGAGTTCGAGGCCAGCCTGGTCTACAAAGTGAGTTCCAGGACAGCCAGGGCTATACAGAGAAACCCTGTCTTGAAAAACAAACAAACAAAACAAAACAAAACAAAAAAAGACAGGGCCTGCCCATCCTCCATGTCTGGAGACCTCAGAGTCTCAGGCAGTATCCTCAAGCCATAGCCTGATGGGTGTGGGTCTAGAGGCGCTGTGGGCAGGCGGGGCTGTGGGAGAGTGGCTGCCATTCATTCAAGTCTGTTACCTGCGGCAAACTCCTCGATGGTCATCAGGGGAAATCGGATGAGACTCAGGGCCTTGCCCAGCACCTTCCTCTTGTTCTCGGGTGTCACCTGAAGCTGCTGCCGTTGGCACTCAGCCTCAGACCAGCGCACGACTGCATTGAAGAGCCGAACCTCACGAATGCCCAGGGTATCCCGCTCCAGCACTGCCACCAGCGTGTCTGTGATAGAAAGAGGCTGTAAACCCAGGCTTGTAAGGGCCATGTGCAGACACACCCCACAATGGGATCCACCTTAGAGCCAGGGCTCCTCAATCATGGTCCTCTGTCCATGTTTGTCAATGACGTTTTATTGGCACATGGACCTCCCTAAGCACCGACGCCTGCCTGCCTGCCTGCCTTCCTTCCTTCCTTCCTTCCTTCCTTCCTTCCTTCCTTCCTTCCTTCCTTCCTTCCTTCCTTCCTTCCTCCCTCCCTCCCTCCCTCCCTCCTCCCAGTTTCATGGAGTTCAGACCGGCCTGGAAATCACTGAGTAGCCAAGGTAGCACTGAGCCCTGCCCTCCTGCCTGACCTCTTGGGTGTGGGGATGATGGGCTGGCAAGTGCCAGTCAAGCACGCCACCAAGTCAGCTGAGTCCCAGCCCTCTATAGTCTAGGAAGGTCTGTAACTCACAGCAATCCTCCTGCCTCAGCCTCTTGAGTACTGGGAACTCACAGCAATCCTCCTGCCTCAGCCTCTTGAGTACTGGGATCACAGATGTGCATCAACATCCTGCAACTATTTACTCTGATTCTGATTCTTAAACAATGTAGTAGCTTTTCAGAAACTATTTTGACTACAAAGCCATCAGCAAGAGCCACAAGGGCCCTTTAAAGGTATCTGCAGATGGTACCATAGAGGGCCAGGTAGTCTCCCTAGGCTGGAATCACAGTGATCCCAGAATAGGAGGGCAGGTCCTTAGACACAGGCCAAGGCCTGCTACCAAGTTCCACTGTATCTGTGCCACCCTGGTCCACTTTGTCACGTCACTCAGGAGGTGGATTTCCTATCACCTTCAAATCAGAATCTACAACCTGACCCAAGCCCCATCCTTTCCCATCCCGTGCCATCCTCACACTGGCACGCACTGAGCGGACTCACCCAGGTCAATGTCAGTGAAGCCCTCGGCAGAAATGGCGTCCGCTGTGTTCTTGTCTATACTCTCCAGGCACAGGCTGGCCAGCTGGGGCTCATCGAAGAGCCGTGCCTAGAAAGAGTGGAGGTCAGCACCGTCACCACATGCACTGTCAGTCTGCCTAGCATGGGGCCATGGGTGTCTGACACCCTACCACAAGGAGGCTGAGGCAGGGGGATGGAGGGCATTAGGAGACCACTGCAGAAACAAGGCTTTGAGCACCCAGCAGGTGACAATGGTGTCACCAAGCCTGGGATGTGAGGCCACCTCCAGAACTTAGCTCTGAAGAGCAAGCTCAAGGATTCTTCTTGTGTCAACACACACAGAAATGGAAGCCACAGGAGAGCCTGGGAGACAGCTCAGTGGAGGATCCTGCAAACACTCGTAGCTGGCTATGAGGCCAATGACAGCACAGTGGGTAAAGGTGTTTGGCACCAAGCCTCAGGTCCATCTTGGGGACTCCAATGGTAGTGGCAGAACTTCATGCAAAAATGTCCTCTCCCCAGCACCTGGGCCTGAGCCATACCCATGCTCACACACACAGTAAACACAGGTAACCTAGTCTGTGCTCCAGGCCGAGAGCTGAGGTTAGCGCAGAGGAGTTGGCTCAGACCCAGCCCGTGGTATGGTGGCTCAGAGCAACCCAGAACTCCAGCATGAGAGAAGGCCAGTGTCTTCTGGAGACACGTGCACACACACAAACAAAATGAAAAACGAAAGCAAAGGCCCAGGGCGTGAGAGTGCCGTGGTGGGTGCACCTTTAATCTCAGCACTGAGGAGGCAGAGGCAGGAGGAGCTGGGAGCTCAGGCTAGTCCAGTCTATGTAGTGAGTTCCAGGGCTATACAGTGAGACCCCCATCTCCAAAACCAAAACAACAAAAAGAAAAGAGAAGAAAAAGAAAAAGAAAAAAAAAGAAAAAGTAAAAGGAAAGATAGCCAGCAGCTGGGGACAGGTGGCAGCCTCCAGCCTCAGTGTGGTCACACAGGCACCTATGTGGCCCAGAGCTGCTGCAGCCTCTCAGAGCACACCCACCTGTGTGAGCAGCATGAAGGCGTTGTCAGCCCGCAAGTGCTTCTTCAGGAACTCCACACAGTGGGCCTCGAGCGCAGGCACTGCGTACTTCTTGGCCGTGTACAGTGTGGTCATCACTGTCTCTGGCCCGATCTGCACTTCATCTGAGTACAGAAACCTGCAGGAGACACGGACTCTGAAGTGTGACCAGCACAGCCACTCTGCTTGGCCAGGCACCACAGGTTTGCAAAGCACTGCTCAGGAACCTCCTAGAGTTAGCATCTGTCATTGTCTGTTGTCTGCTGACCTGGAGATGCCCCTTGGTAAGGCCAGGCTGTCACCCAGGAGATGCCCACGCACAGGCTGCCCTGGGCTAACAAAGGCCGAGCGTAGGCACTCATGGGTAAATCACAAGCTGATGGACCTCGGGCTTCAGTAGGGACAGTATGGTTATCTATACCACACTGGTCACGGGCTGGGTGGGCACCAGCCCTTGGATTCCATCTCAGCATGGCACACAGCACACTTGACATTTTTGGATACAGGCTATTTCAAAACATCAACAAAGCCAGGCGTGGTGGCGCACGCCTTTAATCCCAGCACTTGGGAGGCAGAGGCAGGTGGATTTCTGAGTTCAAGGCCAGCCTGGTCTACAGAGTGAGTTCCAGGACAGCCAGGACTACACCGAGAAACCCTGTCTCGAAAAACCAAAAAAAAAAAAAAAAAAAATCAACAAAATTAAAAGTGTTCTTGTGCGGGGCGTGGTGGTGCACGCCTTTAATCCCAGCACTCGGGAGGCAGAGGCAGGCGAATTTCTGAGTTCGAGGCCATCCTGGTCTACAAAGTGAGTTCCAGGACAGCCAGGGCTATACAGAGAAACCCTGTCTCAAAAAAACAAAAAAAAAAAAAAAAAAAAAAAAGTGTTCTTGTAAAAGATTAAAAACAAGCCGGGTATGGTGGCAAAGAACTTTAATCCCAGCACTTGGGAGGCAGAGGCAGGTGGATTTCTGAGTTCAAAGCCAGCCTGGTCTACAAAGTGAGTTCCAGGACAGCCAGGGCTACACAGAGAAACCCTCTCTTGAAAAAAAACAACAACAACAAAAGATTAAAAACAATGTGTGTATGTGCACTGTGTAGAGTATGGCCTGAATTGCCAGAGGGTGTCGGACGCCCTGGAACTGGACTTGGTGAGGACAGAGTGCCGGGGCACTGCCATCTCTCCCATTAAGTACTCCGAGAAGCCGTGAGGTAAAAACTCTTTCTCTTCTCCAGGAAAGCTCTAGCACACTGCCCTGGGTGGGCTCTGCAGGCATCCCCAGGTGTCTGTCTGTCTTTCCTCACTCTACTACCCCACCACGGTCAGAAACACTTGGACACGTACTTGAGCAGCGCCAGGAAGGCAGCAGGCTCCACATCAGGTAGCTCAATCTCGGTGGACGTGGTAGCCATCCCACCATTGAACATGGCATCAAAGACAGCACTTCCCACAGCTAGCACAAACCTGTGTAAGAAGAGAGGGTGTCCGACGACCATTAGTCCTGCTGGTGGCCTCCACCCCGCCTAGGCCAGCCAATGTCTCCTGTCACACCTGCCTGCAGACTCCTGCAAACCCTGGCAGAGCCTTTCCAGGCCTCGGGTCCTTCTAGAAGGGAACTGGAAAGAGGAGGCTGTAGAGCGGCCAGCATGAGGGGCAGCCTACACTTCTTTATGTGTCTCCCTCCTATCCCTCCTTGCTGCGCACAAGTGCCCTCTCAGGAACTCATGTCCTCCCACCCACTCCCACTCCCCTCCCCACCCTCATTTCTCTAGGTCTTGGTGACAAGCTTGGGGACCTGATTCTCACCATGGGGAAGCAGACAAAACCCCAGTGCCTAGACAGCCTGAGTCAGAAGCCACAGGCTCAGGGAAGATGCTAAAGGCTTGGGGAACAGTGAGTCCTGTGGTGATGTGACAGAATGAGCATCTTGGCAATGGAGTCATGTGATTGCGGTGACCACTCCAGCTGGTGCAGTGTGGATGGGCCAAGGCATGATGGATGGTGATGGTGGCTAGCCTCAAGACCCCCAGTGACTTGGCTCAGGACCCAGCTCATGTTCTAAGAGAAGATAATGGTTATAGGGCCAGCCCAGAGCCCTGTCATGCATGAATGTGGAAATGGCTGTTGAGTCCACAGGAATAATCTTGTTCTGTGAATATGTGTCCCACCCAGTTGTCCCCACAGTGACGGGGTGGTTCTGAGAAGCCTCTCCAGCTGGACACCCTGGCTAAACAGATGGCCCCATGCACCATGGGTAAGGCAGAGCCATATCAGAACCCCCTATGCAAGTTGGACAAAGCCCTGTAATCCTCCACAGAATCTAGGATCCATCCCGCTCCACTTGGAGCGTCTACCCTCTTAGGAGGCTCCTCCTGCTGAGAGGCGAGCCACTGCTGACTCCGTGGACGCCAGGATCAGACCAGGCAGATACTTCCATCCCCTATGCAGCAAGCTAGTGTACCCAGGAAGCAGGGGTCTAAGTGCAGAGTGGGAATCTTCAGGAGGGAAACATGAACAGACACAAAGACAGAGCTAATAGCTGGCAGGAGACGCTGTTTCCTCAGATATTCAGGAGCCAAAGCAGGAGTTCATGGCAACCTGAGCAAGTCAATGAGACCTTATCTCAAAGGCTGAAAAAAGAAAAGACTAATGGGTCAGGGGTGGAGCCCTGCCTAGAATCCCCCAGTGAGGGGGCTGGGGGCGTGGTCAGGGGTGGAGCCCTGCCTAGAATCTCCCAGTGAGGGGCTGGGGGCGCCGTTCAGCAGTATAGCACCCATGTAGTATGTGTATGCCTGTAGATTTCACGACCATCACTATAAAATCAAAGTGGAGATGGCTGAGGACAAACTGAGGCAGATACTGGATTGTGTGGCCACAAGCTCTTGGGCATCAGGAAGCAGAGTTGGGACAGCCAGAAAGGACCCACCTGGGAGCCTTGGAAAGAGTGTAACTGTCTAAGCAAGGGTTTTGGTTCTAGGATCCCAATGGTGGAAAGACACATCTCAGTCACGACCCTCCAGCCTCCCAGCTCCTGTCCCCATTCCAGTCCCTGAGTGGGGGCTGGGCAACCTAATTACTTAGTACAACACAGCATCTCCCAGGCCCACGCAGTGATAAGCCAGGAATAACCTCTCTGCCTGTGCTCTTTCTGGTTAGGAAGCATCTAATTCCTGCAGGGAAGCCTCCACATCCCCACGCAAAAGCCTAAAGCAGAAGCCTAGCCATGCAGCGGCTCTGGACAGCACTGACCACCTGCTGGGGTGCTCACACCTGGCACAGCACTGACCACTTGCCGGGGTACTCACACCTGACACAGCACTGACCACCTGCCAGGGTGCTCACACCTGGCCTTCTGTGATTCTCAGCAATGAGGTGGCCCATTCCAGGGGCCGCCCAAGACACCACCTATAGACTCCCAGCTGAGGTCAGACTTTGTCACCAGCCTTTTCCCTTGTCTCTCTGCAGCTCTTTGTAAGGGACAGGAACACACATGCATGCCAAACAGTGCCTCAGACACAGTGTGCTCTACCTACACACTGGAGCACCACACAGCCATGAACAGGAGTAAAGCTACTTACATGGCCCAGAAGGGGAACCAGAGACTGGGGAGGACTTGGAAGTTAGCCTTGGGCAGATGGCAAGTGCTGGACAGTGGTGTGGCCTACATTGTGTCAGTGGGCTTTGGTCTCAGTGAGCTGTGCTCAAGTCAACTGAAATGATGAATAGGGACTGGACAGATGGTTCAGTGGTTACAACCACACACCACTCTGCAAAGAACGCAGTGTAGCTCACAGCCAGCTCCAAGGACCCGATTGATGCCTAGACTCGGCAGACAGATGAACACATGAACACACACAAACACATGTATGAACACATACACACAACATGAGCACAAGCCTGAACACATATGCATAGATACACACACACACACAAACACACGAAGACACATGTACACACACACAATTAAATCTTTTGTTCTTGTTTTTTGAGACAGGGTTTCTCTGTATAACTCTATACTTGCTTTGTAGACCAGGCTAGCCTGAAACTCACAGATATCCTCCTGCCTCTGCCTTCCAAGAGTGTTGGGATCACATGTCTGAACTACTACACCCAACCCAAGGACAGGAGTCTTACTGAAGGGGCCAGCATGATGTGAAAGGGTTGTCCCAGGCCTGCGTCCCCATCATGAGTGAGCAGGGACAAATGACCAGTCTCCCATCCCATAGGTGCATGGAGAGACACAGCCCGATGGCTGGAGCGGGGAGAAAGGCTCCAGGAGTGGAGAGGGTGTGCATTCAAATCCCTATTACATGTGTTAAAAAGCCATGTATGGGGCTGGTGAGATGGCTCAGCGGGTTAGAGCACCCGACTGCTCTTCCGAGGGTAATGAGTTCAAGTCCTAGCAACTACATGGTGGCTTACAACCACCTGTAACGAGATCTGGCGCCCTCCCCTGGTGCATCTGAAGTCAGCTACAGCGTACTTATGAAGAATAATAATAAAGGAATCCTTGGACCAGAGAGACCGACAGGAGCGAGCGAGGCCAGCTGGAGCGAGCGGGGACCCGTACAGGGCGGCCAGAGCGAGCGGGGCTGGCCGGAGCGAGCGGAGGCGAGCGGAGTCAAGCGGAGCAAGCAGGGTTGACCGGAACAAGGGGAAAAAAAAACAAAAAACATGTATGGGGAAGGAGTGAGGCCCACAACACTCAAAGGCAGAGGCAGACAGGGTTCTGAGTGTTGTACCCAGGCTGGTCTACACAGTGAAATCCTGTCTCAGAAGACAAAACTTATGCAGCTCAAGTTAAACTCAAACTTATGATTGTCCTGATGCAACTTCCAGAATGTCAGGACAGGTATTGAAAACAGAGATAATTTATTATTTATTTTAACGAGTTATACTGTGTAGCCCTAGTTAGTCTGGAACTTGCTCTGTAGACTAGGCTGGCCTTGAACTCACAGAGAGGTATCTGCCTCTGCCTCCTGAGTGCTGGGATTAAAGGTGTGGACCACCATGCTCAGCTATGAAGAGGAGTTTAAGAGAATACAATGAATGATGTTTTCCCCAGTTGACATGAACTACTAAGAAACTATAGTAAATGAGTCAGGTGTGGAGGCATACACCTGTCACCCCAGGCCCCAGGAGCCCAAGGCAGAGAACTGTGGTTAGCTGGAAGCCAGCTTGAGCTCTGTAGCAAGACCCAGTCTCAAAACCAAACAAAAACATACCAAGGTAGTGAGTGGGTAGTATGGTAGGTGGAGTGAGTGCTTAGCAGACACAGGTCCTGGGCTCCGGCCTCAGCTCAGTCAGACAGGACAGATAACTAGGAAAGCCATGTGTCCCAAAACAGGACGGCCTGCAAAACTGTGGATCTGCCCACAAGAAGGCATGCAGACCGGTGGCTTCAGAGGGGAACCCTGAAAGGCACTGTGAGGAGCCACTCACACACTCCACACCCCAAGGCCCACTGCTCCCAAGTGGACCCAGGTGGCTTCAGAAGCCACATGGCAAAACAATGTGGGGACTGCAGCCATCTTGGAAAACGCTGGTGGGTGGGAAGCCTCTCAGAAGCGGGGGTGGGAGGGGGTGGGGGGACACAGAGGGCAGGCCTGTCATGGGGAGGGGGGCGAGGCACAGAGGGCAGGCCTGTCATGGGGAGGGGGGAGGCACAGAGGGCAGGCCTGTCATGGGGGGTGTGGGGGGTGCACAGAGGGCAGGCCTGTCACTCCAGTACGCAGGAGAACCAGGCTGGGTACTGCAAGAGTTTCCAGACAGCCTGAGCTACTGGAGAGTTCCAGGCCAGCGTGTCTCAAAAACAAACAACAGGGGCTGGCGAGATGGCTCAGCGGGTAAGTGCACTGACTGTTCTTCCAAAGGTCCAGAGTTCAAATCCCAGCAACCACATGGTGGCTCACAACCACCTATAATGAGATCTGACGCCCTCTTCTGGTGTGTCTGAAGTCAGCTACAATATATGTATTTATTATTATACAATATATATATATAATAATAAATAAACCTTTTAAAAAAAAAACAACAGCAAAACCATTAGAGCATGCACACACACACACACACACAGGTTCTGAGCATGTATTAGAGACAGACAGACAGAAACACAGGCACACGCGCGCGCACACACATGCACACACACAGGTTCTTGTCACTATTTCACTTGAACAAAACTGTGTATTGAAGCTCCTCCTGCCTATGGCTACAGCAGTCCAACAGTTACTATGGAGACTATATAGCTGCTCAAAACATTTTCTTTAAGACTGAGGCGGGGGGGGGGGGGGGGGGGGGGGGGGGGGGGCTGGTGAGATGGCTCAGCCGGTAAGAGCACCCGACTGCTCTTCCGAAGGTGATAAGTTCAAATCCCAGCAACCACATGGTGGCTCACAACCATCCGTAACGAGATCTGGCTCCCTCTTCTGGAGTGTCTGAGGACAGCTACAGTGTACTTACATATAATAAAATAAAATAAATCTTTAAAAAAAATCCTTAAAACGCCGGGTGTGGTGGCACACGCCTTTAATCCCAGCACTCGGGAGGCAGAGGCAGGCGGATTTCTGAGTTCGAGGCCAGCCTGGTCTACAGAGTTAGTTCCAGGACAGCCAGGGCTTCACAGAGAAACCTTGTCTCGAAAAACAAAACAAACAAACAAACAAAGAAAAAAATCCTTTAAAAAAAAAAAAAAAAAAGACTGAGGCTCGGAAGCCGGGCGTGGTGGTGCACGTCTTTAATCCCAGCACTCGGGAGGCAGAGGCAGGCAGATTTCTGAGTTCCAGGACAGCCAGGGCGAGAAACCCTGTCTCGAAAAATCAAGAGTACTCTACCACTAAGCTACATCTAACCCCGGCTGAAAGCTCTTCATGTCTGGTCCTTTCAATTAATCTGCAGGCCAAGTCAGTACTGGGGTCTCTACTTTTGTCTACTGAGATAGGATTGAAGCCCTAGGTTGCTCCAAGGATCCCTTATCTTCTTAGCTGTCTGTCCAGCTTTTATGTCAGTGTAAACTTTATCTAGTGATCTGTCTCCTCAATTCCTGCTTTGTTTTGTGGACAGAGACTCATGTAGCCCAGGCTGGCCTCTAACTCACTATGTAGCCAAAGATGAATCTCTGGTCCTTCTGCCTCAGCCTCTCTCCCACATGCTGGGTGATGCACCAATCAACTTTTCTCACTGCTTCTGAGTGGCCTCAGGTGTCACAGAGCTTTTCTTCAGTGTCAGCCCAGGTGCCTGGCACCCCTCTGTCCTGAAAAGCTCCTTGTCATCTGTGACCTTAATGGAGCACAGCCAGGAGCCCTGCAGGAGCCTTTACTCTGAATCATCCATCACTCTGATTACAGTAGCTCTGCCTGCTTCTGTGGTCACACAGTGGCCAAAAACCACAGGGATCCAGAGACTCCGGGTATGCCTCAGGAGAGAGCTCTTGTCTACCTGCACACCCCGTTAGGTTCTTCCTTAGGACCCAAAACAAGGAAAGGATCAGAGTGTGGCATGGGTCCTGCAGGCCAGCTTCCAGAACCCAGGTCTGTGCAGGCCACATGAGGCTGCTTTGACGTCTTCCCAGACCCCATTACACAGATGGTTATGAGCCACCATGTGGTTGCTGGGAATTGAACTCAGGACCTCAGAAAGAGCAGTCAGTGCTCTAAACCACTGAGCCGTCTCTCCAGCATCGCCCCCCCCCCCCCAGGAGCTGTTCTTTAATCTTTAGTCTTTCTTTTAAATTTTGGGCCTGTGAGTGCAAGTGCCCTCAGGAACCAGAGGCTTCAGAACCCTGAGAACTAGAGCTACAAGCTGCTTTAAGGCATGCAATGTGGCCGCTGGGAGTTGAATCCAAAGGTCCTCAGCAAGAGCAGCAAAACCTCCTCAGCACAGAGACCCTCTCCAGCCTCCTTAAAACAATCTTACTTTTGAGTGCTGTGCAGTGAACCAGGTTGGCATGTGTCCGTACCCCCAGCCACTCACTGGGGGTTCCCAAGCCATGTCCCCAGCCTTCAGTTTCCTTGTTTATCTTTCTTTAATCTTTCTTTCTTTGGTTTTTGAGACTGGGTGGCATTAAGCATCCCTGGCTGTTCTGGAACTTGCTATTGGCCATGCTGGCTTTGAACTCACAGAGATCCACTTGCCTCTGCTTCCCAAGTGCTAGGACTAAAGGCCTGTGCCACCACACCTGAGTCTTTATAGTTTCTCTGACAGAATCTCCCTAGGCTGCCCAGACTGACCTAGAGTTTGCAATCCTCCTGCCTCTGCCAAGAAGTAACTGAGTTCATGGCTGGGTCACCACACACATTGCTCCTGGATTCTACACTGACAGTCAACCCTAAGCTACTGTTGGTGGGTGGGAGCCAGGCCCAGGGAGCTCATGTCCCTTCCCCACAGCTATCTTCTGACTGTTACAAGCACAATACAGAGGCGACACATTCGAGCAGTCCCAGGTGGGGTTATCTAAATAAGTCCAGTTCACAGGTAGGGAAACTGAGGCCCAGAGAGCTCAGAATGAAGAAGGAAGGACCTGAAGGGTCTTTCTGGTGCCTTCCAACAAGTCAGACTGCCAACCTCTTAGCAACCCTTCACAGCACCACTAAGAAACATCAGCCACTTGAAAGCCAGTCCTCCACTGCCCACCGTACCACCTGCCAAGCCCCCCACACTCTCCACAAGCTGTAAAGGGGCTACAACACCCTCATTCTTCTTGCTCCGGCCCCCACCTGAGTGGGAGGCCTCTGGGTCTATACTTCCCCCTCACCTCTGCCCCTCCAGCACTCCTAAAAACAAGAGACCACTTCTCTCCTTCCCAGAGGGCAACACACACCCATGTCCACATTCCCCACTCCTGCCATCAAGCTGGACAAACTACCCCACATGGAATCAAGAACTGCGCTGGCAGAAGGTACATGCTACCACGGCTTGCACAGGAACTCTTGAAAGGCCTCAATCCTTTCTGAGGCTGGGCCAGACCCTTGCCCACTCCTAAAGAGCTCAACTCATCGCGGCCATGGTGAGGTCTCAGGGTGACTGCTCAGACAGCCTGAAAGTCCAGGGCTAGAGGAACAAGAGGCAAGGGTCTCTGATGGGACCAGTAGGTCAGATGGTGTGAGGTGTGAACATGGGGTAAGAAGGGGATCTAAGGGGTCATGGGTGGGGACAGAGGGGGCCCTAGAATTAGATAAGCTGGAGAACGAGGAATGTAGGGGTGACTAGGGGATTCAGAGAGCAGAGAGGACCCAGGATGGAGCGGAGCAGGACCTAAGGACAAAATAAAATGGCCCTAGAACCAGGTTCAAGGCAGGCAGGACCCAACAGAACCTCCAGATTCCCATGTTTAGGAAGTACACTGTGGGGTAAGGGGATGTGGGAACTAGGTTCAGGTTAAGGGGTCAGGAATCCTAAGGTGAAAGCCTAAGGCTCCAGATTCAGGGTCCAGGGGTGGTGAAAGGTCTGGGTGGGGTATAGAGTCTGAGGTACATGATCCTGGGTGGATTGCAGATTCTTGGGGTGCGGGGTTCTAGAATGCGAGGTCTGGGGTGCAGAATCTAGGAATAAAGAATCTGGTTGCAGTCCAGGCTCTTGGGATTAGGGTTGGGATGCAGGGTTCAAGTAGACTGCAAGGTCTGACTGCAGGATTTGGGATGCAGGACCCTGGGATGCAAGGCCTGGATGGAGGTGCAGGTCTGAGGTGCAGTCCTGGGTGGAGTTCAAGGTCTTGGGTGCAGGGTCCAGGTGAAGTGCAGGATCCGGGTGGGGGAACAGAATGGGGGTGGGGTGCAGGGTCTGAGTGGACTACGGGGTTTAGAGTGCGGGGTCCAGGTGGAGTGCATGGTCTGTGATGCACGGTCTCGGGTAGGGTGCAGGGTTTCAGGGTGCTGGTTCCTGGGATGCAGGGTCTGGGTGGGGTTCAGGGTCCGGGGATGCAGGGTCTGGGATTGCAGGGTCCGGGCGCGTCCCGGCGGCCCACCTGTGCGCGGGGACGCGCTGCGAGCTGAGCCCCTTGCCCACCAGGAAGTGCACGTCGCACAGCACCTCGTTGTTGAAGAGGAAGGCGAAGCGCTCCTGCACCGTGGGCTTGGTGGCCTGCCAGTTGTACACGGGCTCGCGCAGCAGCGCGCCCGGGCCCGCGTCGTCGCGCTCGTCGCCCACGGCCTGCGCGTCAGTCCCGGGCCCAGGCGGCGGGGACGGGGGCGGCGGAGGCACCGGGGCGCAGGCAGCGGCGTTGCTGGGGGCGGCGGCCGCGTTGGCGCTGGGCCCCAGGCTGCCCGCGCCGGCCCCGACCCCCGGCGGGCAAGACGCGCGGCCGCTACCGCCCGCCGCCATCTTGTCGCTGCGGCGCGGGGGCGGGGCCGAGGAAGGCGTGGTCGTGGGGGCGGGGCGTCTGGGAGGAGGATTGGAGGGGCGGGGCTAAAGAGAGACAGGACCTGAGAGGAGGAGACGAAAAGGGAGGAGCCGATGGGAGGACGGCAAGGAGGGAGAAAGCGCAAGGCTAGGGAGGAGTGGGCTTGCAGAGGAACCAGGGGAGGAGGATAGATAGGAAAGGGAGGTGGGGAGGGAGGAAGGGAGGAGAGGAAGAGGGAGAAGCGATTGTGAGCGTAGAGAGGAGGGAAGGGAGGATGGGCGTGGCAGGGCTAGGCCCAGGATTGGTGAGAAAAGGAAGAGGAGGGCCCTGAACTGCCAGAGGAGGAAGGAGAATGGGAGACAGAGGAAAAGGGGACAGAGAGAAATGAGAGGGAGAAATGGATACTGGGACAGAGAGGAGGGCAACAGGAGGGGTTGGATGGGAGGAAGGAGAAGGATGTGGTAACGGGGGAGGAGCAGAGACAGGAACTAGGGGAGGTAGTCGAGGCCATGGAGCCGCAGGCCATCCCTGGATTCGAGCAAGGGCAGGAGGGGAAGGATGAGGAGAGGCAGGAAAGGCATGGAGAGGTGAAGGGCAGACAGAGGAAAGAAGCATTGAAAGACAGGATGGGGAGGGGAGGGGAAGAGGGATTCAGGAGCAGAGGGGGGAGGAGAGCGAGGATAATGGGGGGCAGGGCTTCCAGAGTAGTGGAGCTAAGGAGTGGTAAGAGGGAGCTGAGTCCAAAGGTGAGAGGGAGAGAGAGGGAGGAAGGGTCAGGAAGAGGGGTGGAACCAGGGAAAGAGGCCAGAGGAAAGCCAGAAGGAAAGGGAGGAAAGGGAAGGGCCTAGGAGTAGAGGATAGGTGGAAAGGGGCGGACAGAGGAGGGGAGAGGAGAAAAGAAGAGGTGGGAGGACTGAGGGAAAGAAGGCAGGGAGGAGGAGGAGGAGGAGGAGGAGGAGGAGATGATCGCACAGTGGAGGGAAGAGGCCCAGGCTTGAGGTGAAGGCATGGTACATCTGAGCACGCTGGGCTAGAGGGCAGGGCCTCAGGGTCTAGATGGAAGCTGACAGAGGAATAGGGATGGAGGGAAAAAGAAAGAGGGGCAGGCCTATGAAGATGGTGAATGAGGGAAGGGTAGGAGAAACAGAAGGAAGTGAGGATGTTGAGGGCTCAGGCCCTGGATCCCACCCACACAATGCTCCTGAGCCCCCTGAACCTAGCCAATCCCAGCTCTGCCTTAGGCTGTAGGGCATTAAGAACCCAAACTAGAGCCGGGCTTGGTGGCACATGCCTTTAATCCCAGCACTCGGGAGGCAGAGGCAGGAGGATTTCTGAGTTCGAGGCCAGCCTGGTCTACAAAGTGAGTTCCAGAACAGCCAGGGCTATACAGAGAAACCCTGTCTCAGGGAAAAAAAAAAAAAAAAGCCCAAACTAGACTGTGAACCCAGAAAGGGAAAGAAGTGGAGTGAGGGGTACAAACAGGAGAGGCCAGGTCAGACCTGAGGAAGGAGAGACTGGAGGGTGGGCAGGAGGGTGGGCAGGAATTACTAAGTATCTGGGCATGGTGGGCAACACCTGCCATCCTAGCACTGGGGAGCCTGAGGCAGGAGGATCACAAATTCAAAGGTGGACAAGGCTACTGAGGGAGACAGAAGGGGAGGAGAGGAAGGAGGGAGAGCTAAGTGTCCACAGTTTAATTAACAGGCTGACTGGCTTAGTCCTGAGCCTCACGAATCTCATCTGAAAACAGGTTTCAGCAGATGGATCAATAAAGAGGGGCTAGCCCTCACCACAGCATGCCCTTCCCCCAGCGAAGGAGGATAAACCATCCAAACAGGTTTCAACAGCCTGGATCAGGCCTTGCCTGCAGGCAGTGACAGCTCAGGGCCTTTCATCCTGACAGCTAATAAATGTCTTTACTGTTCTGGGCAAGTCTTCTCTGTTTATCTGTTATTTGTAGCCAAAGGCTGGGAGTTGAGGCCGCTCTCCTAGGCAGCCATCTTTAAACACCTGCCACTAGGGACTTTGCTCTTTGGGTTTTTTTTTTTTTTTTTTGGTTTTGGTTTTTCGAGACAAGGTTTCTCTGTATAGTCCTGGCTGTCCTGGAACTCACTTTGTAGACCAGGCTGGCCTCGAACTCAGATATCCGCCTGCCTCTGCCTCCCAAATGCTGGGATTAAAGGCATGTGCCACCACGCCCAGCAGGACTGTGCTCTTGAAGTGCTATGACATGCCTGACTGTGACTCATTTGATCACTGGGACAGTCAGGGGGGTTACAGCCAGTTAGCAGTGGACAGGAAAGGATTGTAAACAGAATGTCCTGATACACACATGGTGGCAGCATTAGAGGCATGTTTGTAAATTCTGCCCAGAGTGTGGTGATACATGCCTTGAGTCCCAGCACCCACAGGCAGAGGTAGGCAGACATCTGTGAGTATGACATCAGCCTGGTCTACATAGCAAGCTCCAGGACAGCCAGGGTTACACACATGCAAGTGTGCGCGCGCGCGTGTGCACACACACACACACACACACACAGGCACACACAGAGGTACTGCGATCCCAGGGGACATCTTTGGAAACCTAGACTCCCCACTTCATGAGGCAGGCAACATGCTCCATATGTGAACACAGATTGAGACTGAACAATTGGACAGACAGACAGACAGACCTGACATTAGGACAAGTAACCTTCTGAAGACAGTATTCAAAGAGAAAAACACGGATGTAATAGACCACAGAAGGCACAGGATGCATGAACAGGAAAATATCTAGGCTGTTAGATATTTTCAAATATCTAACTTCAAACAACAGCCTGATTCTGTGATCCCAGAACATTCCTTTTATGCTCATTCCTCTTCCCTTTAAAGAATCTTTGTGTTTCTTCCTTATTTTTAGGGTGCAGGCTTTGATCATCTGTGGAAGGGATGGATGTGGAGCTCAAGGCAGAGCTAAATTCTTGGCAGAGCTCCACCCCTAACCATGCCCCACATCCATTACTGGGGGATTCTAGGCAGGGCTCCACCCCTGAGCTGCACCACTAATAGGAATTATTATTACCTCTGCTCATTTTCAGGGAAGGTGTCCCTCTATGTATCCTGACTGTATGAGGTTCTGAGCAAACCTCTCAGTTTCCCATGTGGCAGAATTTCAGGCTTCATTGCCAACCACTTTTTTGGTTTGTTGTGTCTTTTTTTTTTTTTTTTTTTGGTTTTTCAAGACAGGGTTTCTCTGTATAGCCCTGGCTGTCCTGGAACTCACTTTGTAGACCAGGCTGGCCTCGAACTCAGAAATCCGCCTGCCTCTGCCTCCCGAGTGCTGGGATTAAAGGCGTGCGCCACCACGCCCGGCTGTTTTGTCATTTTTTTGAGTCAGGGTTTCTCTGTACAGCCCTGGCTGTCCTCGAACAACCTCTGTACCCCAGGCTAGCCTGGAATTCAGAGAGGCTCTTGTCTCTGCCTCCCTAGCTCTGTGATCACAGGCAGCATGACTGTAATTAAAGACCACCACCTCCTCCAGGCCATTGCCAAGGCCTTTAAAGGGTGTTTGTGAATTCCAAGAGTCTTTTCTCTCCTGTAATCAGCTCAACTCATGGCCGCTAGAGGGAGCACTACACCAACATGCTCTCTGCTTTCCTGGGTTTTAGTTTTGCTTTTTTATAAATAAACGGTTTTTTTGTTGTGTTTTGTTTTTGTTTTTCGAGACAGGGTTTCTCTGTGTAGCCCTGGCTGTCCTGGAACTCACTCGGTAAACCAGGCTGGCCTCGAACTCAGAAATCTGCCTGCCTCTGCCTCCCGAGTGCTGGGATTAAAGGCGTGCGCCACCAAGCCCGGCCCGAATAAACGTTATTATATATTTTAAATACTTGAAAATAAATTAAAAGATTACATACCGCCTGGCGTGGTAGCGCACGCCTTTAATCCCAGCACACGGGAGGCAGAGGCAGGCAGATTTCTGAGTTCGAGGCCAGCCTGGTTTACCGAGTGAGTTCCAGGACAGCCAGGGCTACACAGAGAAACCCTGTCTCGAAAAACAAAACAAAACAAACAAACAAACAAACAAAAGATTACATACCAAAATTAAGCAGACCGAAGTCTGTACAACTCTACAAGTAGAAAAGTATAGAGTCAGAGCAGGCATTCGGACCGGAAGCTGCCAGCTTCTTTGTGTTAGATATACACGATCACTGTGGAATTCGTTTTAATGCATTCATTTAACACAGAAAACAAAACATCCACGACAGAATAGAATTAGAAAAACAATTAGTCTTTTTTTGCGGGGGGGGTGGGGTGGGGGGGAGGTGAGACAGGGTTTCTCTGTGTAGCTCTGGCTGTTGTGGAACTCACTTTGTAGACCAGGCTGACCTCAAACTCAGAAATCTGCCTGCCTCTGCCTCCAGAGTGCTGGGATTAAAGGCGTGCACCACCACACCCAGCCCACTGAGCCATCTTGCTAGCCTCTCTCAACCAGACTCAATTTAAGAAGCACATGAGTTCGAGGCCAGCCTGGTCTACAAAGTGAGTTCCAGGACATCCAGGGCTACACAGAGAAACCCTGTCTCGAAAAACAAAACAAAACAAAACAACAACAACAAAAAATCGCACTTCTGTCTTATTTATGCATGTGTACAGGAGGAGACCAGGAGGAGGCTGTGGATGCCCTGGAGCTGGGTGACATACCCCTGAGAGCTGTCCAGTGTGGGTGCTGGGAAGCCAGTTCCAGTCCCTGAAAGAGGGGAGGGGGCGGGGGGGGGGCAAGTGCTTCTAACAGCCTAGTCTGCTTCCTGCCACCAACGCCATCCACCTTTTTTTCTTTTCTTTTTTTTTTTTTGGTTTTTCCAGACAGGGTTTCTCTGTATAGCCCTGGCTGTCCTGGAACTCACTTTGTAGACCAGGCTGGCCTCAAACTCAGAAATCTGCCTGCCTCTGCCTCCCGAGTGCTGGGATTAAAGGCGTGCGCCACCACGTCAGGCTCCATCTGTTTTTTTTTTTTTTTTGGTTTTTTTGTTTTGTTTTGTTTTGTTTTTAAAGATTTATTTTATTAGCCGGGTGTGGTGGCGCACGCCTTTAATCCCAGCACAGAGGCAGGCAGATTTCTGAGTTCGAGGCCAGCCTGGGGGTCTACAGAGTGAGTTCAGGACAGCCAGGACTATACAGAGAAACCCTGTCTGGAAAAAAAAAAAAAGATTTATTTTATTTTATTATATGTAAGTATACTGCAGCTGTCCTCAGACACTCCAGAAGAGGGAGCCAGATCTCGTTACAGATGGTTGTAAGCCACCATGTGGTTGCTGGGATTTGAACTTATCACCTTCGGAAGAACAGTCGGGTGCTCTTACCTGCTGAGCCATCTCACCAGCCCCTCCATCTGGTTTTTTGAGGTGAAGTCTCTCAGTGAACCTGGAGGTCACAGAGGCAGCTAGGTTGGCTGGCTATAAAGCCTGAGGGACCCTCCTGTCCCTCGCTACCAGCCCTGGGGTTACAGGAGTGTGCCACTAAGTCAGAGCTTTACATGGGTACTGGGATTCTTAACTCCATCCTCATGCAGTGTGAGGAATACTCCCTGGGAGCTCACTATACCACATGTGAGGTGCAGAGCAGACCCCAGGGCCTTTGCACATGCTGGGTGCTGAGCCATACCCCTAGACCCATTCTTACCTTTAATTTTGAAACAGTCTCACTAAGTTGCCCAAGCTGGACACAAACTCACAACCCTCCTGCTTCAGCCACCTGGTAAATGACACAGTGAGCCTGTGTCATCGGGCATAGCTCTCGAAGGCACTTTTCCTTCCCTCTAAAGGGAATAAGGAGAGCTTTGTTGACTGCACCGGGATGAAGGATCCAGAGGTTCTGTTTGCTGTTCTTGTCCGGTGTGGGACAGTGTTGGCGGCTGTGGTGTGAAACTCAGATATATAAAGATCACACCCTGGGGATGCAGGAAGCTCTGCTGTCCATCCTAAGCACCAAACAGCCATGTCAGCTCCATCCAGCCTGTTGCCCCTGAGGGCCTGCATCTGGGCAGGCTGAGGGCTCAGGCTCGTCAGCTCTAGAGTGTGGAGAGAGTCCAAATTTTCTGCTGCTGCTCACAACAGGGAAACTGTTACCTCACATTCGCCATGGGGAAACTGAGTCTCTGTATCAGGAGTCGCAATAATAAATGGTACAAAAACTCCATAGCCAGCCCGGCAGGAGAAGGGTGCCCTACGGAGAATAGGTACAGACTGAAATCCAGGACCCAGGTCCCACCAGCCATCCAAAATCTAGATAGGGGGTCACCTAGGTCAGGTGACTCTTGCCAAGCAACCTGAAGTTTCTGGTCAAACCTAAGTTCATTTCTTCCATGCTTTAACCAGTGAGGATAGTCCTTCCTCTACTCTAACTTGACCCCATCCCAGTTCACTTAAAACAACTCTAAAGAGAAAAGAATGGGGGGGGGGTGCTGGAGAGATGGCTTAGCTGTTAAGATTACTGACTGCTCTTCCAGAGGTCCTGAGTTCAATTCTCAGCAACCACATGGTGGCTCACAACCATCTGGAATAGAATGCCCTCTTCTGGTGTGTCTGAAGAGAGTGACAGATAAAAAATAAATAAATCTTAATAAAAAGAGAGAGAGAGAGAGCCAGGTGTGGTGGTGCACGCCTTTAATCCCAGCACTTGGGAGGCAGAGGCAGGCGGATTTCTGAGTTCGAGGCCAGCCTGGTCTACAAGTGAGTTCCAGGACAGCCAGGGCTATACAGAGAAACCCTGTCTCGAAAAAACAAAAAAGGGAGGCAGAGGCAGGCGGATTTCTGAGTTCCAGGCCAGCCTGGTCTACAAAGTGAGTTCCAGGACAGCCAGGGCTACAGAGAAACCCTGTCTTGAAAAACCAAAAAACAAAAAAAACAAAAACAAAACAAAACAAAAAAAACCCAAACCCAAACCAAACCAAACCAAAAACAAAGAGAGAGAGAGAGAGAGAGAGAAGAATGGAATGAAACAATGAAACCCAGGGAGGGCTAAGGGCTCAGGCTTCTCTCCATGGTCAGAGTTGGGATAGTTCAGTGGGTACAGCACACCCTCAGAGGGCCCAGATTTATATCCCAGAACCCCCATGGCCCCTCACAAACACCTGTAACTCCCATTCCAGAGGATTTGGCCTCTGCAGGTACTGTACACTGTGGTACACAGACATAGATGCAGTGAAAAACCCAAAAACATAAAACAGGTTTTATTTATTGAATGCTTACTGTGTATGCAGAAATAAAACTCTGTTTTGGCCTTTATATGATATAATTCATCCTTTTAAAATTCTGAATTATTTTAAAGATTTTTTTTTTAGTGTACATTGGTGTTTAGCCTGTATGTGTGTCTGTGTGAGGATCCCAGATCCCCTGGAACTGGAGTTAGACACAGTAGTGAGCTGGCCTGCTTGAGTTCTCTGGAAAAGCAGCCACTGCTCTTAACTGCTGAGCCACCCCTCCAATCCTATTTAAAATTTTAAAATGTTTTACTTGCATTTTTGTCTGTGTGCAGTGCCCAACGAGGCTGACAAGGGCATCAGATCCCCAGAGCCTGGATTTACACACGGATGTGTGCCACCATGAGGGTGCTGAGAATAAAATCCTGGCCCTCTGCAAGAGCAGCCAGTACTCTAACCATTGAACTATCTCCCTAGCGCCAGCTCCGGATATTTGGTACCTCAGAGATGGAGTCAGGAGTAACCATCCCTGGTCTCTAGCATCTACTTCCCTCTGGTTCCTTTGTTTAAGGCCCTGCAGCGCCACCTGCAGCCCTGGGGGCCTTCTCTCCCATCTATCTTTCCCTCTTACAGCCTTTGGATGCCTCTGAACCCCTCCCTCCTGTGATCTTCTTTACCACCAGAATCCCAGACTTCAGTCCCTTCTGCCCCCAGTTTCCTTTTGGTGATTGAAGACTAATTATACTCCGCTCGTCAGCTCTGCCGTTAACTCCCATGACCCCCCATTGCCTGAAGCCTGCAGGCAGACCGGGTCTACAAGCTTGTGATTTACAGGCTGTGACTTGCACTGTCAACCAAACAACCATCCTGCCTTTCAGTTCTTGCAAGACTCCACCCTCCACTTTCTTCCTGGGGCCCTCAGCCTTTCTGAGCCCCAGAATACCTTCCCTAGCTACCTACTTCCGCTTTCCACTCTGATCTCCATCCAAGTCCTCCGTCATTGAAGCAGTGGCCTTCATGAACACCATGTTGCCAGTCATGAACTTTTGTCACCCCTCCTCAAATATCAGTTTGTCTCATTGATGGCACTCTGAGTGTCTTTGGTCTGTCATGTGACATTTATCTATTTACTGACCAGTGCAGGTTTGCGCACATGTTTGCGTGTTTCGGGGAGGGGCTCGTTTGGACCTCAGTGAACAACCTTGGTTTTTGTTGCTTATCTTCCCCCTTGCTCCAGGCAGGATCTCTTTGTCATTTGATACTGAATGTGTCAGATTGGCTGATCTGCAAACTGCGGGCCGCCTTAGAAACATTGGCATGCTACAAGTGTGGCACGCACGCCTGAGTCTACAGGGGTGCTGGGGGTCCCCACTCAGAGTCCTCACAGTCTCACAAATAATTACTCAATGTACCCTTTTTTGTTGTTTGTTTTTGTAGACATGGTCACTGTGTAGTCCTGGCTGTCCTAGAACTCACTCTGTAGATCAGAATTCAATAATCTGCCTTCCTCGTGCTGGGATTAAAAGCGTGCGCCACTATGTGCGTTAATTTATTTTCTGAGACAGTGTCCTAACTGTAGACCAGGCTGGCCTGGAACTCACAGAGATTCGCCTGCCTGTTTGCCTCTCCACCACCCAGCAGAAAACATTTATGTTTTTCATTTACTTAATGCTGAAAGTGAATGTGGATGTGGAGGTCAGCGGATGATTTCTGGGGGCCAGGAAATCATACTGAGGTGGTCATGTACGCAGCCAATCAGAAGCCCACTTGTTTTATTTTTTTACAGTGCTTCAGCCTTGCTGAGCAGCTCTATCCACTGAGCCAGCGGCGTGTGCCAAGACCCTGCCCCTCCCAATCTCCCTATGCTCAGGGGCCACATGCCAAGCTCTAACCCTCCCAGGTGGCACCACGCCCCAGCAGGCCCGGGCAGCTCGGGCGGTGACCGCTCTCTGCCCTCTGCTGCCTGCCAGGAACAGCTCGTCCTAGGAGAGGTTGCACTAGAATTTATTTTTGTGGTTTTCTCGAAGCTGGTGGAGCCCGCCCTCTTCTATGTCTGACTATGGAGAAACAGGGAAATCCTGGTGTTGGAGAATCCGGAGTGGTTCTCAGGGCTGCAGGCCTTGGCAGAGCAGTAGAGTTCCCACCTGGGTCTATCTGGGGTGACAAGTAGGTCTGTAGCTGCATGCTGGGGCAAGGCTGGTCATCTTGGACCTTGTTCACCCCAGCACTTTGGAAGTAGAAGGGAAATAGAAATTTAAGGTTCTCATCATCTACACAAGAGTTTTTGGCCAGGCTGAGTAGGAATCCAGTCACGCCCACAGACCACCCTCCCACGGGAACGAAGCCACGCCCCTCTGGGTCCCCACCCTGCCCCACGCTTGTTTTTCTTTAGGCTTGTGTTTCCGCTCTGGTGATGTCACCTCCCTGGGACACATCCAGAGGGGTGTGCAGGAGTCCAAAGAACCAAGGACTCAGGACCTGTGGGCAGCTGACCTCCTCCTCTGCTGCTGTCACTGCACAGAAATTTTTAAATGACTTTTATTAAATCCTTACAAAACAGAATACAAAATCCTGGCGTTGACAGTTGGTGGGAAAGGAGTCCGGAGGTCAGTTCACCTGGTAAGATGGAGTTAAAAGTGCTTGCATGTCCCCCACTCTACAACAGGCTTTTTAGATTTCTGCATGGTTTGTGGCCAAGCCAGCCCAGGATCATGTCTCATTCACAGTTTAGGGGTCTGACCCATCCTCCAGGTCAGGCTTGGAGGGACTAAGGAAATCACAGCCCTGTTTTGGGGGTGTGTGGGGGTCAATGCTGCTCACTGTCCAGTCAGGTTGCTTCAGGAACCTGCAGGGGGGCCAAGACCTCAAGTGCCCAACAGCTGAGTCATACTGATGGGGGAGCCCCCCTCCCCCAGGGGTTCTTTGGAAATGTGTCCACAGAGGCAGGTGGGGCAGGACTGGAGAAGGCATGTCACCTCCACTGTGACGATCCTATGAGAGACTAGGGAGGGGTGGAGGACGCTGGGCAGTGGGTGCCCCAGGCCCCCACCCACCAGACCCCGACATTCAAGTACTCTTCAAGAACAGGGAAGCAAGTCAAATTATTTCTTAAGAAAAAAAAAAAAAAAAAAAAAAAAGCCTAAACTAAACTCGACAAACAATCCTGACCAAGGATTTTTGAGGCCAGGGGCTGCCCTGTAGACACCTGAGCAGTTGCAGGGCAGGGTGGCCTGGCCCCTGACAGCCGCCCCTGACCAGCAGGGCCATGGAGAAAATGGGAACTCGTATTGCATAGTAGTTCGGCTAGGAACAGTCTACAGGCCTCGGGCAGTTAGGTCTGGGCACCGCAGGACCACCGCATCCTTCCCAGCCTCCCTTTCCTGAAAGCAGGCACGCCTGAGCCGCTGCCCTCTGGGGGCAGCGGGAAGGTGAGAACCCTGGGTATGGCCTCAGCTCTGGGTAACAGTAGCTAGGAGAGCTTAAGAACCCCAGTCCCAGGGGCAGGATGTGGCTGTGGTCAGGCTGAGCCCTGAGAAGGGGCACTCAGGTGCCCTGGGTGGGGAGACAATGTGGGGACCCCATGTTTGCTGATGAGAGCCTTGTCCAGCACCTCTCCTGCCTTGGTGGAGTTAGCTGGGTGCAGGGTCCCCTTCCAGCTCTGCCCCTGGGAAGTGGGGTTGGGAGCAGTAGGACTGTCCCAGGGCAAGGAGCTAAGCAGCCTGGGAGGGGTTTCTGATTGTCAACCCTCCAAGGGACACTGCAGGTGGGTAATAGGGACTAGGGGTCAATCAAGTGCACTGTCCCCATCCACCTGCCCCCCAGAGGTCTCTATCCAAGACAGGGAGCCCTGCCCCCACCCCAGACCCAAGGGTGCTCTGGTGAGAAGCGAGCACCACTGTGCTCCCTAGGAGGGCCTGTCCCTGACAACACTGAGTGCTGGGAGAGGTGTGGGGTGCTGACCCTGCGGGATCCCCAGCCCTGGAAGACAGCAGAGTGGCTGGAGTGGAGGTCGGGGCGCAGGTGGCAGGACCTTCACAGTTGGCAGGTGAGCATCGTGGGGTGCAGGCTGGGCGGCCTGAGCCCTCCGCCCTCCTCCCGGCACTTGCTTTCAATAGCGGCAAAGAAAAAACAAACAAAACAAAACAAAGCCAAGTGGGCAGGGCAGGGGAAGGACAGGGAGAAAAGGAGACACCCCTAACAGATCCCTACACCTCCAGAGGACCCAGCTGAACTGGCACCTGGAATGGCAAGGGGTGGGGTGTCCAGGTCCCTAGCCTTCAGGCCCTGCAGGGGCATATGTACAAGGGGCTAGTGGGGGTCATGCGCGATCCCCCACGAGGACCACAGGGGTAGCCGATAGGCTAGCCCTCTGGCGCCGCTGTGCCAGCTTGGACTGGGAGGGTGGGGACAGCTGTAGGCAGCGTGAGGTAGCTCGGATGACCACAGGCTGGTCCTGCCCAGCGTCCTCCTCACACTGGGCCAGCTGCCGGTTCATGGCGATGGCCTCAGCCGCAAAGGACGTGAGGTCTTTGGCACAGCTGTTTCTGGGGATAGGATGGGTCACTGTCACAAGAGTGTACCTTTCTCTGAAGCCCTCCAGAGGTGCCCACCCCAACTGCAAGCCCTTCCAGGTGCCAAGACACCAAATTGGTGCTGTTGGGGCACCTTCTACATCACAGTGCTCAGGAGCCTGGTCCCCACTTAGACCCAGGGGCTCAGTACTAAGTACCTGCTGGGAAACTGCAGGTCTGTGGCTTAGGAGCTCTAGCACCCCAGAAAATAAAAGCCCAAACACATTCATGTCCTAAGATCCAAGGCCTCACCTCTGCAGAACCAAGGGTGTCGGTAGGGTGTTCTCTGGGGCACACTGCAAGAAGATGCCAGGGGGTCAGATGTCACTTGAGGGGCCTGACCAATGCCAGCCCAAGTGTTCATAATAAACAGACCCCACCCACACAGTCTGTGTGTCCATATGCCCCCTGCAGACTGTCCCCAAAAGGAGTGTGACCCATGCAGGGAAGGCAGCGTTCTCAACTGGGCAGGGAGGGGGCTCACAAGCCCCACTGGGAACTACTCCCAGCCACAATGCTAGACCACTCTTATATGCTTGCTCTGAAACCCCGTGCCCAGCAGGAGTTGGGATGGAGTATATGGGTGATCCCCAAGGCTCACCCCCTGCACCCAGGGGTGCTGCAGGACTTGGGCAGCGCTCAGCCTCTGCTTGGCATCTCGGACCAGCAGCTTGGAGATGAGGTCTTTGGCAGCAAAGGAGATGTGGGACCAGTCCTTGTCGGGGAACTCATACTTCCCCTCCTGGATGCTCTCAAACAGCATGTTCTAGGAGCGGAGGTGGGAGAGAGTCACCCCAAAACAGACCTGGCCCCATTTAGATGCCTAAGGAGGGTGGTGGGGAGGTGATATGCACAGGGCAGAGTGTGGGGACAATGGACACAGTCACACAGGCGACAGAGGACCACAGTTTCATTCTTAATACCCACATGGCTGCCCATATTCTTAACTCCACTCCCTGGGTACCTAACGCTCACTTCTGGCCTCAACAGGCACCAAGCTCTCCTACGGTGCATGTACATACACGCAGGCAGAACACTCATTGAAAGAAAAAAAACAATGAGCCTGGGGGTCCCTTGGTTTAGCACCCCACTTCTCATCCCAGTGAGCTCAGAAACAAGGCCTAGTGAAGGGTGGGGAGGGGACTCAGGCAGGGCATACCTGGCAGGCAGGGCAGGCCTCCCCACGGTCCCAGCCACAGTCGCTGCCACAGTGGCCCACAAAGGGAGGGTAGCCACTGAGCAGGATGTAGAGGATGACGCCCAGGCTCCACAGGTCACAGCGCTTGTCATAGATGCTGGCCTCCTCACTGAAGGCCTCCACCACCTCTGGGGCCATGTACTCGGCTGACCCACACTGTGGGGTGGGGCAGGCATAAGTCAGAAGGGACGCCAGCTCCAGCCAATCGAAGGCTACTGATGCATCCCCAGACCAGCAGGTGACATGCTGGCTACACCCCCAGCCCCGCCCAGCCAACCAGCAGCTGTTGCTAAGCGGAAGGCCAAGCTGGCAGGGGAAAGCTGCAGAGCTGGCCTGGCACCTGAGCCCAGTGCCTGCCTGCCCTGCCTTTACTGCCCTCACCGGGGTGAGCAGCTCTGGCGTAGAGATGGGGGAACAGTCTCCATTGAGTTTGATACCACTGCCAAGGTCGAAGTCGCAGATCTTCACTGGTGAGACCTAGGGATGCGACAGGCAGTGTGGGAACCTGGCCTGCACATGCTCCACCTGCTGATGCCTGGCAGGGGAAGGCAGTGGCAGAGCCCGGGTGGGATACTGGTCAGGCAGCCTCACCTGGTTAGGGTGCTCACACAGGATGTTCTCTGGCTTTAGGTCCCTGTGGGCGATGCCTAGGGAGGTGGAACAGGGAGGTTAGGGGTGGGTACCTCTAAAGCAACCAGGCCTGGGGGACACCCCACAGTCCCTGCCACACCTTTGTTATGCAGGAAGTCCAGGGCACTGGCCACGTCCTGTACCACCACGCTGGCCTCCAGCTCATTAAAGTGGCGCCTTCTATGGATGTGGCTTAGGATGGATCCTGTGCAGGCCAGGGAAAGCTAGGTCACCTCCGAGGTCCAGCCAGCTCCTAGCACTGCTGCGTTCCATCAGGGATGCCCCAGGGCCTCCTTGGGTCCAATATTGGGCCGTGGCCATTGGGTCAGGAAGGTATACAGCCCCAGGGCCCTATCAAAGCTGGAGCCCTTGGATGGTACTTCCTGATGGTCTGCAGCTCCCACCCCAAGTCCTCCCTGACCAGTACCTACCGCCACGCATCTTCTCAAACACCAGGTAGAAACGGTCCTCCTCCTCAAAGAACTCAATCAGCTCCAGAACATTCCTGAGTTGGGAGAAGAGGGAAAATAAACTGAGGCACCCTAAGGCCCTCAGCACCTGCTGCCCAGCCTGGGAGGTGACACCCTCCCTCATGGAGCTATAAGGCCACAGAAAGCCTGTTTTCCTGGCTGTACCCAGCCCGTGCCCTGCTGAGGTGATGGGTTCTGGCCAGATAGCCTGGGCAGGCCACCTTACCTATGTCCCTGGCACTGGTACAGCATCTCCACCTCCCGGAACACCCTGCTGCGGATGTGGCCCAGCTGCTTCTCAATGATCTACAATGCAGGGAGGGACACGGCACCTGCAGAAGCTGCCCAGATGCCACCTGCAAGGTGTCAGCAAGCCCCCCACCAGGTCATCTGGACCTGTGTGAACGCTGCAGTCCTGGGCCTGGAACTTTCTAGAAGTCAGACTGCAGTGTTTGCATGGTCAGGGTAGCTCAGACGAAGAGAGGAAGCAGCCAGGTTTCCACCTTGACCCAGGAGTCCCCTCTACTAGGTAGCTGCTGCCCCAGCAAGGCAGAGCCAAGCAGTCTCTGCTCTCACATGACCCATGCAACAAGGTGGCACTCTGCCACCTGGATGCTGGCCCAGCCAGTACCACACCAAGATTTGCCTTCCCTTTTCCAGACCAGACTGGGCACCTGGTACCATGGGCCTAGTTTGGCTTAGACCAGTGGTCTCAAGCTTCAGGAAGCAGCTCCACTGCACCGGGTACATAGAAAGCCCAGAAGGCACTGTCCCTATAGAACCTTTGCTCTCAGAGGAGTCCCAGGACCCCTGGCTCTCCCTTTCCAGGTGGACACCCTGACTGCCCCTAACTCAGCAGGTGGAAGGAGTAGGTTCCCACTGCCAGGATCCTGTCCTGCCTATCTTGTAATAAACACCCGTTCCACCAAGGAGCCTTCCATCACTAAGAGCCCGATGTGGAGGGGGCTCAAACACTGTAGATCAAACTAATATACTTCACCCCCACCCTTGTAGAGGCTGGGGACAGCTCCACTGAAACCGCTATCCCTCCTGGCATAGAATGGCCTTCCCTGGGGTTCCCTCTGGGATCTATGCCATCGGGTGGTCACCCCAGCCTTCATTCTCACTCTCCTGTGCTGCTGTCACCACCTCTCACTGCCCCAGGTGTCAATGACCACTGAGGACATTGCCAGAATCCCACCCCACAGTTCCCTGCAACCCATCACTGACTCACAGCAGTGGGAAACCACATGTAACTAACGCAGCTCAGGTTACTGTCCTTCTGACAAGGCTGCCCTGCAGGGACAGGGACCACTGCTCCAAAACCCTAACTTCCAACGACTCTCTCCCCTTTGCTTCATCCTGTCACCCTCAGATGCAGAAGCCACTATCCAGAGTGGCAGCCCCTCCCAGACAGGTCACCAGGCTTCCCTGGATGTGAGGGTGACTGGTTGGCCCTATCGGGTCAGGAAGCTACAGCAGGGCCTGACAAGTGGGAACACCACCCATACAGGAGTGGCAGAGGCACACAGGACTCTCTTGGGGACCTGCATTGGTCTGTAAGCCTCCGTTAGGTCAGTCACCCTTAGAGGCAGAGGCCCAGCCTTAGGGCCAGATGGGCCAGCATGGCCTCTGACATAAGTTTCCAGTTCTCGATAGCCACGCTAGGGCTTGCTAGCCTCCAGAACATGGAGTGATCAAGGGCCAGCTGTCATTATGCCTTTCTATGACTCTAGGTCTGACCTGGATTCCCAGGGTGGCCTGAGTCACAAGTCTTGGGGCCATTTTTAGACACTGGTTTTCCGAGGCTGTCATCTGGGGACTCAAAGGCCACTGGCCTCTGGGGTAAGACCCCAGCTTACCTTGACAGCATATTCCTGGTTGGTGATGAGATTGACACAGGTCTGCACACGGGCATGGGCACCTTCCCCCAGCACATCCTCCTGCAGCTGGTAGACATCTGGAATGCGAGTGGAGAGGTAAGGGACTGTAGCCTAGTATCCCTTCCCCAAAGGAGCTGGCACCTCTCTGCAGCTCACCTTCGAACCTGCCTGAGAAGCTGTCAGTAGCACGACAGCGCTTCTTTTTCCGGCCTCTCTTCTTGGCATCTGGGATGTCAATGGGCTGGCTGGAAGGCATGTCTGCAGAGAAGAGAGACCCAGATGGTATGTAGTCTGCCTTAGCCTACTTCCCCAGAGACCCCATGTCCTGTCCACCTCCTCGGTGCTCACCAGGTCGAGCTTCACACTGTGGGCTGAAGTCAGAGTCCCCGTGCTGGGCGGGGTCTAAGGAGAAGGCCAGCTCGAAAGGATTCTGCCCCTGTTGAAGGGGAACATGTTCAGGGTGGTTCTGCCAGAATGTCCCAAATATGCAGCAACCTATATAAACGATCACCCCATCACAGTGCTGAGACCAAGAGGATCTGGCCACCCTACAGGCATGCAGGCTGCAGCAGGCTACGGCTGCTCCTCACCCAGCACGGAGGCTTCACAGGAGTGCCTCAGATCCTTAGTGGTGGCATGGAACTGTGGAAGGGAGGCAGAGTCCCTTGGAGTCCATAGAATACCGACTCAGGGGTTTTACTAGGAGACAGTGGGCCATGTGGCTGTCACCTGCTCCTGTTACTGGTATGGGGTAGGAGGAGGCCAGGGAAACCCCACAGAAAACGATCCAGTCATGCCCACCACACCAAGGGATCCTGTCTCCTGACTGTGGGGAACGTGACCTTCCTCTCCAGCCTGGGGCTGACTGACAGGAAGTCTAAGCCACATGGCCCGCCTCATCTGTTCATGGGTAGCATGGGAACGCCTGTCCAGCCAGCTGACTGAGGGCTGACCTAAGGGACAAGCATGGCATCAAAGGTGGGGGCATGGGCAGGAGAGCCTGGGGCAGGGCTGCCAGCTTGTTTTCCCACAGCCTCCTAGGTTATCTCAGGGACACACCCTTGGCTTTTGGGCCTCAGTTTCCCTGTAGCAGGGAACCATTTCTCCTTCCTATGTTGCAACCTCTCCAGTGAATGTAAATGCAGTACCTGACTGCAGAGAGGCTCTGGAGGTTGGGGCAGGGACCCTTTCAACTTGCTTGTGTATCCAAAGCCTTCTATCTCTAGAAGACTGCCTACTCCAGGGGCCACCAATTTGGTACATGTAGCCACTGGTAAGGAGGCTCACACACAAGGCACCCATTGGTATGAGTGTACAGGGCCATGCCCCGTCCATAGCCTGCAATGTCTAAAGATCCTTCTCTGGGTGGCCAGGGTTCAAATTCATACCTATAGTTCAAGTAGGACACCAAAGGACCCAGCTGCCAGATATGTGGAGGACCTTAAGACTGCTCAGGAGAGGTGGGAGCTGAAGGCCAGAGAAACCTGGTTTGAACAGGAGCATGCTGAAACAAAACACTTCCTCATGATAGCTGCTGCTGGCACCTCAGTATAGTGCACAAGCTGGGAGACTGAGGCAAACTCTAGCTTCAGAGGAATAACCCACCCAGAGAACAAGGCATGGGCTGCAGGTGGGTGTGGGGAACATGGGTTAAATCACTCCTTTCTGAATATCCACAGTGGGAGGGGCTGACAAGAGGGTTATATGGGAGAAAAGTCTCACCACAAAACCCTAGGGAGACCCCAAGGGGCTACAGCAGAAGGGGGCAGATACCTGGAGACCAGCAGCATACAGCTGGAGAGCAACATTGGTACACCTTGTAAGCTGTTCTGCTCCCAGAACAGAGAATCACCGCTAGGAGACTGGCACAAAAGGGGGCACCCTAGCAGGTCATGGGGAACAGGGCACACAACCCCAGTGCTCTGATAAAACTTGCTGCCTGCAAGGCCTAGGGCATGAACCTGCATCACACAAGGTGTGTGTGTGGGGGGTGTGAGCTACAGAAGGGAAGGTAAACCAGGTTTGAGACCAAAGCCTAGCCAGGGCACCTGCTCCATGACCACATCCTAGTGACCTTCCTCTAGGTGGACTGTCACAAGAGACAGGGACAGGAGGCAGCTGTCCCCAGCTCTGGGAACCTTACAAGGGTGACAGGGGCCCAGTAGAACCTCTGACATTACAGTCACTGTCCCCATAGCTGAAGACTGGGACACATGGGACAGCCAGAGCCCAGCACAGGGATTGGCTGGCTAGAGCACACCCTTCAGGGAGATCCTCAAGGGCTAGCTTACAGTCTCCCAGCTTGCACATTAAAGACAGGAAAACAGGGCTGGGCTCTAGCTGAGTTCATAGAGCACCTGTCTGGCAGGCATGAGGCCCCAGACTCCATCACCAGTACCTCTTAAAACTCCAGAAAGAAAAACCAGAAACCCAGGTAACTAAAGCAGGTGGCCTGGCGGGTTTGTGTACTGTCTGCCTAGCTGCAGGCTGAGGCTACCTGAGGAGCAGTGACCTGGCTCCCAGGGAGCAGCTGCATAGGGTGGGGTCCCAGGAGGGAGTCGATGTACCAACCCCTGGCCACCTGCAGGGCTGCCTAACAGCCAGGCCTCCCCACAGTCCCAGCTCAGTTCAGAGCCTCACAGTGGCCACGCAGAGGGCAGCTTACAGTCCCAAGTGCTGTGTGGGCAGTCCAGCCTGGTCCAGCCAGCCTCCCCTGGGTCTGGCTGAGGGCCTTGAGTCAGCAGGCCTGGCAGGAGGCAGCTCGAACCATCCAGAAAGCTAGGGTTTGCTTTGGTGGCCTTGCTAACCCTCTAGGCTCAAGCAAAGCCCCAGGAGGGCAAAAAACCCACTGTAGGTGACATTCTCGGGTCCATCTTTCATTCCTGTTCAGCCCCAAAAGCAAGCTGGCCAAGGATAACAGGCATTTGGGGCAGGGGTGGGGCAGTTGGCCAGGCACACTGGCTAGACAGGCCTGGGAATTCTACCCTATCTGCATGGCCCTCCCTGGTGCAGGCACACACATACACACACACTCTTGCCTTCTCTACAGGGCAACAGGTCCCTGCCCCAGGAAGCCATTACATAATCCAGCCTTCTGGGTGGGGTGGGCATGCTGACATCACTTCATCCCTTAGGCCAGGCCCCAAGTAGGGGGCTCTGCCTAGTACCCTGCCCACCTTTACCACCCCCAGATTCACTCATCTAAGATAAGACTCAACCAGCCACCATTAATAACACTATAGAAACTTCCTGTTCTGATAAGAAATAACACTTTGGGCCTGGGGTGTCTTGAGGGAAGGTCTCCACAGGCCACCAGCATGTGTGGAGGTTGCAGTGGGGCAAAGCACACCCATGTGCCAAAGGGTTTCCACAAAAGGCTTCAGCCTCTCTGATCCCAACCAACTGCACAGGCCAGCTTGAGACTACAGTGGACAGACACAGGGTTTCCCTGGGACTACACAGAAGTAGGGGAGATGGGGCTGAGAAACTGCAAGGAACATCCAGCCAATGATCACAAGCCAACCTAGGGGAGCTCACGAAAGAGCTATGACCTGCTGATGTGCTCTCATCCAGAACAAGGCCAACCTGGGGGGACACAGAAAGTGTGGGACCACATACAGAAAGTGGGTGGGGAGCACAAGACTGAGATCAGGCTGATGGCGAGGGACATAGAGCCACCAATCAGTGGTGGGAGTGGGTCCTGGAAGAGAGAGCTACTGGGCAGCTGGGGACAGGTTGTAGCCTGGGGACAGGTTGTAGCCTGCAACAAGCACACACTGCAGGAAACAAATGTAAAGTCCACCAGAGACCACATACAGAGGTAGAAAAGCCAGGGCTGAGAAACTGCAAGGGACACAGCCACAGATCACAGAGGAGCCTGGGGCAGTTCATGAAGAGTTAGTAGGCAGCTAGAAGCAAGGCTGCGGCTTACTGACTCTCCCAACCAGCACAAGACAGGCCTGGAAGTTGCAAGAAACAGAAACACTCGATTTGCCTAGGATCACACACAGAAACAGACGATTGTGATCTGGCTAACTGCAAGGGACACAGAGCCACCAATCACAAGCCTGGGAGTGGGGGTGGGGGTCCTAGAACAGAGAACTACTAGGATGGGGACAGGGCTGCGGCCTGCTGACCCCCACCACCTCCAGCACAAAAGTCCAATGCAAGCACCCCTCCCAGGCCCTGAACCAGCCTCCTGTGTAGGCTCGGCTCATCCGTCGCACCCGCTACTGCAATGGGACCCCCGGACAGGACCCCTCACCTTGAACGAACGGTGGAAGCCCTTAAGTTCGGCTGTTCTCTTCTGCACCATCTTCAGTCCGGGCCCCACCAACGGGGGAGGGGACGCGGGGGCCGGGGGGCGGCTTGGGAGGCGACCCTGCGGGCGGAGGAGACAAAGGACCGAGGTTGAGAGAGGCGCTCCGCCGGGCGGAGGCGGCCGAGGCTCGGCGGAGCTCCCGCGCCTGGCTCGGGCTTCCTTCCTCCCTCGGAGAATGTCGCCCTTGGCGCCGCGCTCACCGGGTCGGACACCGGCTGGGGTCGCAGCGCCGTCACCTCACCTAGCACAGCCCGGACCCCGCTCCGAGGACTGCGCGGGGAACAGCGCCGCCACGGCCACCGCCGCCGCCGCCGCCGCCGCCGCCGCCGCCACCGCCGCCGCCGCCACCCCCACAGAGGACCCCTCCACTGGGCCGCTGCCGCCGAGAGGAGCCGCGCGCGCGGCCGGCGCGGCCACCTTTATAGGCGCGGTCCCGGAGTTGCCCCGCCCCTCCGCGCCAGTCTCCGCCCTTCTCAGGAAACAGAGGAGGCGGAGCTTCCAGGGGCTTCGAAGGTCCCTGCGAGAAGAGCACGGCAGGGAATGCAGAATACGGCTGCGCGCTCCCGGTTAAGGGGCGGAGCTTAGCGGGGAGCGGAGTGGATCAGCGCAGTGAGCGGGTTGGTGACTCCAAATGCGGCTGCGCACTTCGAGCTGGCGGGGGAGGGGCGGGGGGGAGAGGAGACTCGAGAGAAGTGGCGCGCGAAGCTTCAAGTGCGGCTGCGCACTTCCACAGTGTGGGCGGAGCGTGGAAAGATACTCGACTGCTGCAGCGTGACCTGTCTGGGGGTGGGATGGGACTGTGTGGGGAGGCTGGTGAGCAGCGTCCTAAGTCGCCTGCGCCTGCGCAGAAGGGTACCGAAGGCTTCCGTTTGGGCCGTGAGGCCGCCTTCTTCTTCCGCCTTTCTGTTGGCCCGCTGGCTTGCGCGCTGCAGGTTCTGCTCCCTGTCCTTGAGCTGGGTGCCGCGGTCAGCTGCCGAAGGAGGGCAAGCCAGCCCTAATTTCACCTAGTAACCAGAATACTGATGCCCTTGGCCTATGCTCCAGCGCTGCAATCCGTGATGAATCCTTCTTAAACCTCTAGGGTCGTTGCAGCCCTTGGTGGGGATACCTGGGACAAGAAGGGGCTAGGATCCCCGATTCAGATTCGAATGCAGTCAGACTGCGTTGTGCCTGCTGCCTCGGCTGCTTCTGTGCACAAAGAGGTTTTCCCTTTCCAGGGTAGTTTGTCTACAAGTTTTTACCACCACCCTCTACTGAGGCTGGAGCCTCATGAACCTCAAGCAGTTCTTTGTGTGTTTGTGTGCACTCACACACGACCTCGTCTGTGTGTGCCTTATGCATACAGGTGCTTGGAAAGTCAGAAGAAAGGTGAAATTACACGATGCCTGATGTGGGTGCTGGGCTGGACCCTGGGTTCTCTGTAAGAGTAACAGGTTGGCTTAACTTCTGAGTCATCTGTCTGACTCCGAGCCTCATTGTCGTCGTTAGTGATTGCATTGGTAGAAATGTTTGTCTCTAATTCAGATTGTCATGTCTGTACAAGGTTCATTACCTGGACAGATTTGGGCAGGGGATAGAACTTGAGCTCAAGGCCCTCAGGGATCATTTCCTGGCAGACTCAAACAAGGGTCTCTACTCGGCTGTGAATGGAGCTTGCCACCAAATATAACCTGAGCCCATTCCTGGGACACATGTAAGAGAAATAGCTTCCACCTGCGGCTAGCTGTAGCGAGTGTGTGTGTGTGTGTGTGTGTCCAGGGGGGGGCAGCCTGTCTCTGTAGCTTGGGGCTACCTAGCCAGACCCTATCTCAAGCTAACAATTCAAATAAAACGATATGACACCCACATTTAAGTGTGGCCCACCTGGCTCAGCTGTTCACAAGGATGGCAGCAAATAGCCCTAAGCTACTTTGTTTCCTGCAACTTAGTTCAGATGCTGGTCCTGAGACTGCCTCCAGGAGCCCTGTTAAAAATAGGGAAACCGAGGAAGCTCAGGAGGTAAGAAGCTGCACTTGACACTGGGTTACTTCTTCCTGGAGTCCTTACCAGTCACGAGGCTAAACCTTCAGAACTGGGGTGTGTGGCTCCTGCACTGTACACACTCAGTGCAAGAGGTTATGTGAGGGGCTGGAGAGATGGCTCAGCAGGTAAGAGCACTGACTGCTTCTGAAGGTCCTGAGTTCAAATCCCAGCAACCACATGGTGGCTCACAACCATCTGTAATGAGATCTGACGCCCTCTTCTGGTGGATCTGAAGACAGCTACAGTATACTTAGATATAATAATAAATAAAAAAAAAAAAAAAAAAGAAGTTCTGTGAGTCTGACAGCCAAGTATGTCTCCCAACTTGCAGATGGTCACCTGGAGTCTACAGGGTTACTCAGAGGGAGTGGCCTTTTGCCACACTTTTATCTCGAAAGGGCAGCCAGTAGGAACAGGAAGGGGATGTCCACCCTGTAGGCACCAGGCAGGGCCTGGGAACTGCTCACTCAACCCTGCCCTGCCGTGCTCAGGCAAGCTGCCAACCTGCTGTCAAATCTCTCCCTCCAGCCGCCTGTTTACAAGCCAGGCTCCCAGCGGTGTGGGACTCTCAGAGGCCTCCCAGCATGGGGGTTGGGAGCTGGGATGACAGGAAGGCCTGATTTCCCCTACTGGCTCAGCCTCTGCCCCAGGAGGATGTCACTGGCTCTTTGGCAAGGAATGCCTGCAGGAAGCCCATGTGATACCCTCTGTTTCCTCTTTCTTTACAGGCTAGGCTTGGCTGGCCAGGTGAAGCTAGGCTTGGTCTAGCTCGAGTAAAGGATAGACATGGCCAGGACAGTCAGGAAAGTTGGTCCTAAGCTTACCTCCAACCCCGAGTTCCCAGGGAACGTGGCCAACCTTGGAAAGGGTTTAGGACTGTCCAAGGTGTTAGGCCCAACTGGGACCACCAGAGCTGTGGTTCAAGCAGATTCTTAGGGAGATCTCACAGAAGGAAGAAAAACAGGAAGTGAGGTGGGGCCCAAGGCCGACAGCCTCAGCTTCCTGCATCACTTGGCCCAATTCCTTACAGGCTGGCTCCTCCGGTCTCTTTCCTTCATTGCCAGCGGGTTAGGAATAGAACCCAGACCTTCCCACTCGGTAGGGCAGAACACGTTGTTGAGCCACGCCCCAAAGCCCCTCACTGGAGGATTATATGCAGTGGACCCTCCCCGACCACGCCCCCAGCGCCTCACTGGGGGCATTCTAGGCAGTGGCTCCGCCTCTGACCACGCCCCCAGCGCCTTTTGTTTTGAGACAGGGACTTTGCTTAGCTCAGTCTAGTGTCAGGCTTCCCATGGCCCCAGCCATCGCTGTTCTGGGGTGACAGGAATGGGCCATCACATTCTCCCAGCCTCGGTTATATGGCTGTGTTGCCTGCTTTCTGTTCCCATCGCCCCTCCATGTGCGCCGTTTTCCCTTCCCTTGGTTTCAGCATTCTGTCCACATCCATAAGTGCGAGTTAGAGCCCTGCCTTTGGCAGCTTTGTGGAGCAGGTGCTAGGACTGCTGCAAACCCCCACATACCTTTGGGGGAGGGGTAAAGCTGTCACATCAGGCTCAGGGGACCCCATACAGACCCATGGACACCAAGGAGGTTGTGGAAGAGCCCACAACCTAGCACTCAGAATAACCACCTAGCCGGGCGTGATGGCGCACGCCTTTAATCCTAGCACTCGGGAGGCAGAGGCAGGTGGATTTCTGAGTTCGAGGCCAGCATGGTCTACAAAGTGAATTCCAGGACAGCCAGGTCTACACAGAGAAACCCTGTCTCGAAAAAAACCACAAAAACAAAAACAAACAAACAAAAAAACCAAAACAAACAAACAAACCAAAAAAGAATAACCACCTAGGGCTGAGGTAGTAGAATTTGGTAAATGTATTCTGAGCCTCCAGGCAGAGCACTCATCCAGCACTGTACCCCTAACGAGTGAGCCCCAGTAGGGTGACAGGCATGCAAGCAAGCCAAACTTGCCACTTCACTGTCCCAGTCACTGGGCAGAGTAAGGACAGAACCTGGGCCTGTCAGTGTCCTATGCTGGGGGTTGGGAGAATCCTGGGAGCAGTGGGCAGGGCTGGGGAGTTATGGCTGTCAGGTCTGACCAGGCTGTGAACATCCTTGCAGCCTTAGGGCCCTGTCCTCCTGACCAGATCACACCACACAAGAGCCACCTCCTTTGGAGTCCAGCTCTGAGATCACTGTCCCTAAGGGAGTGACAAGGCTGTACAGTGCAGCTGGGAAGGACTGGCTCAACAGTTGGTTCAAAGCCAGCACCTTGTCCTAGTGACTGGAGAACAGTCACTGGTCAGTCCCATGTCCTCCTTCCTGTCTCCTCTGACCAAGTTATGAGGACACTGGTGGCTTCTGGCTTCGGGAGGCCACCTGGTCCTTGCTGGCAGGGACCTAGAACACCTTAGAACCTGGAGTTCGCATGGGGACTGTAATTTTTGCTGTGAGGCACTGAAAGGGGTGTGCCACCTCACCTCCTGCTGCCTGAGCCAAGAAACTTGAGCTGGGGACCGTCATGGATCATTGGGAGCCCAGTGTCACTGTGGGCTCCTCCTCAAAGGGAGACAGGCTCACAGCAGAGTCACAGAGTCAGGAGATTAAAGGGGAAGAGGGAGGAAAGGAGGCAGGGCCGCAGGTCTCTCCACACAGGGACAAGCAACAGAGCCAGCCCCAGGGAAAGCCCAGCCCAGCCATGCTGGCCTTATTTTTTAACCCTTGCCAGACTTGTGACCTCTAGTCACACATAAGATGACCGATTTTGGCTCCTAAACTGGAAGTCACTTGTTGCAGTTGGCCTGGCCACACTGAGCCCAGGCCATAGAGGAAGAAACTGAGACAGCTAGCAGGAGGTGGATCCAGTCTTGATGTCCTTGCACCCTGACTGTAACAGGCCCCCCAGAAGGTACAATAGACACGTGCCCTGCCAGCTGGTCCACAACCCAAACTGCAGTCCTTGATACCAAGTAGCCAGCAGTTGCCAGGTAACACATGTGTTCGGCCATTCCAGACCTCTTGTTCTGTGCTGAATGTGGGGCCCAGATGCTGGGCCAATAGGATTCTAGGGGCTTAGAGAAGCCCAGAGCCAACTCTAGCCAGTAAGTTGTTCTTTTTTGTTTGTTTTTTTCGAGACAGGGTTTCTCTGTGTAGTCCTGGCTGTCCTGGAACTCACTCTGTAGACCAGGCTGGTCTCGAACTCAGAAATTCGCCTGCCTCTGCCTCCCAAGTGCTGGGATTAAAGGAGTGTGCCACCACTGCCCGGTTTGTATTTATTTTTATTGTATTGGCTTTTTTTTTTTTTTTTTTTTTTTTTTGGTTTTTCGAGACAGGGTTTCTCTGTATAGTCCTGGCTGTCCTGGAACTCACTGTGTAGAACAGGCTGGCCTCGAACTCAGAAATCCGCCTACCTCTGCCTCCCGAGTGCTGGGATTAAAGGCGTGCGCCACCACGCCCGGCTGTATTGGCTTTTTAAAGACAGGCTGTGTGTGTGTGTGTGTGTGTGTGTGTTTTTCACTCTGGCTGTCCTGGAACTCACCCTCTAGACTAGGCTGGACTTTGGACTTGAACTTACAAAGATCCACCTGCCTCCATCTCCTGAGTGCTGAGATTAAATACTCATACTCATTTATTAGTTAATTTTAAATGTTTTATTTTTATTTGTAAGCACATGTGTCTGACTGTATGCCACATGTGTGCAGGTGCCCAGAGAGGGTGGAAGTTAGAAGAGGGTGTTAGGTCCCCTGGAGCTGGAGTCAGAGGAGGGTGTGAACTGGTCAGTGGGGGTTCTGGGAACCAAATCCTGGACCTCTGCAGGAGCACCTAGTGCTCTTAACCACTGCAAAACACACACACACACACACACACACACACACACACACACACACAGGCTCAGAGGTCAAGAGCACTGACTGGCCAGGCGGTGGTGGCACATGCCTTTAATCCCAGCACTTGGGAGGCAGAGGCAGGCAGATTTCTGAGTTTGAGGCCAGCCTGGTTTACAAGTGAGTTCCAGGACAGCCAGGGCTATACAGAGAAACCCTGTTTAGAAAAACAAAACAAAACAAAAAAAGAGCACTAACTGCTCTTCCAGAGGACCTGAGTTCAATTCCCAGCAATTATCATGGTGATTCAAAACCGTCTATAATGGGATCTGATGCCCTCTTCTGGTATGTCTGAAGACAGCTACAGGGTACTCATATAAATAAATAGATTAAATAAATAAATAAATAAATAAATAAATAAATAAATCTAAAAAAAAAATCTCAATAAAATTGTTTTAAGCCTTTAATCCCAGTACTTAGGAGGCAGAAGCAGGTGGGTCTCTGAGTTCTGAGATCTACAGAATAAGATCCTGTCTAAAAAAAAAAAAGAAAAGAAAAAGAAAAAAAAGAAAAAGAAAAAACTAAAAGAAACAACAAAAAGAACAAAAAGAGTTTTGCCTGCATGTGTGTTTGTGCACCATGTGAGTGTCTGGTGAGTGGAGGCCTTTTGAGAGTGTTGGTGCCCTGGAACCAGATTTACAGGCATCTGTGAGCCACCGTGAACCTAGCTGAGCAGACAGTGATCCTCACTATTGAGCCAGCTCTAGAGCTTCAGACTTCATTCCTGAAATCTATTATTTTGTAATTTTAACTGGAGGGTTAGAGAAATGGCTCATGATTAAAAGCACTGGCTGTTCTTGCAGAGGACCTGGGTTTAACTCCCAGTGTAACAGGCCTCAGACCTTAGCACAACTGACTCCATGATGGACATACTGCTCAGGCCAAAACTAAAGCACAGGCTTAACCCGTCAAGGCCTATAGTTAGGGGAAAGTCTCTGAAGTACTAACTTGTTTTTTAGCTTCTGTAGTTCTGTGTCTGGCTAACTGTTCCTGCTAACTGAGGTATATCACCTCAGGATGTGGTTTTGTGCTTAAAAACTCACCCTGAGAAAGGCTCCAGACTATACTGGGCTCTACACACAGAGGGACTATAGTGCAGTCACTGGCCCATAAAGACTTTGTCTGCTAAAACCTGTGTCTGAATAGTCTTCTCTGTTGGATCCCCCACAACACCAGAAGCACAGGGCAGCTCATGGCCTCCTGTACTGTCAGCTCCAGCAGATTCAATGGCCTCTCCTGCCTTTGAGGGCTCACTGCTGCCTATGCTTGCACACAACTTAAAAATAAAACATTTTTTTAAAATGTTGTTTTCCCTGGACAGCGGTGGCACACGCCTTTAATCCCAGCATTTGGGAAGCAGAGGCAGGCAGATTTCTGAGTTCCAGGACAGCCTGGTCTACAGAGTAAGTTCCAGGACAGCCAGGGATACAGAGAAAGAGAAACCCTGTCTCAAAATTAAAAAAATATATATATGGGTGGGTGTCGGGGGAGGGTGGGATCAGCGTCACATGGGCAGAGCTCCAGTGTGCCTAGACAGCAGCCTGGAGCTGGATGGTGAAAACAGCTGCACACTTCCTCCATCTTTCATCTGGTCATCCCAAGGGTCACATAGGATGGTAGATGGTGCTGGTCTGTCTTGTTAGATGCCCCAGGGGCCTGAGTCCTTGTCACTGGCTGGCATCTTGCTGTGTCTAGGCAACAGGACAAACAACACCATTCTCAGTCCTTAGCCTCATCCAGGATAACAATGAAGGGCTAGCCTCAGACACGGGCTATGGGTCAGGAGATGCAGAGGGCTGAGCACAGTGGATCTCTCTAGTGATCTGGGTCAGATGCCTGAGTTATGACTGGGCCAAAGGCCTGTCACATACTGAGACCAGGACTACAGCAGGCATCGGTGCCTGACCACAGAGCCAGGTTCCCAACAACCCAAAGGACACTGTGTGTGGCCTGGGTGGAGGGGGCATAGAGGTAACAGGGCCTGCCTGATTCTGTGTTCTCAAGTAACTGGATGTTGGAGAAGGCTGTGTGTTAGTGCTCCAGGGACCTTATCTTCTCTGGAGACATGTTGGGGACAGTGTCCTGTAAGTATCCCAGGGTGAACAAAGCAGTGGTCACAGAAACATCTAATAACATGGTTCATGCACCCGGTGGCCTTTGGGCCATCAGAAGGGCCACCTAAAACACCCACACTAGACACACAGTGTGTGCCAAGGCAAGATCCTGCCAGTCAAGGCCAGGCCAGGTACCCTCACCACAGCCTGGGTGTCATTCCAGAAAAGACATTGACGGACACTGAATTCAGGCTGCTCAGTGACAAGACCAGATCGAAAAGGCCACACAGTGGAGGACTGCATGACAGGAAATGCCCAGAAGAGGCAAATCCAGACTCAGGGTACCATATCCACTGGGGAGGTGAGGGGATAGGGTGCTCATGTCCCCTTGCCCAGGATGACACTTGTGCCTTCTGGCACGGGCCACTGTAACCTCATTGATGGAACACAGGCTAACCTTCAAATGAAGACCTACAAAACCTCGGATTTGGGGAAAGACCGTGCTTTTCAACAGTATTATTTAGTTAAGTAGATCATCCAACCATGTGATAGGCACAGGCCACCTCCATCCCAAACCTGGGACACTCCTGTCTCTTGTACATCACATTTCTCCTTAACCTGACACTAAAAAGACGTGTTCTTCCCTCGGACTCTAGCTACTCATCTCAAGGCCAGAGAAGCCAGGCAGGGAGGAAGCTGGGGACCAGCCCAGTGGCTTTAACAGCACTCAGTGGCACTTTGCTTCCTTAGGCCGCATCGCCCTCTATGAATGAGAAGCGGAATTGCAAGGGACTCTCTGAGTGCTACCTCAGCCCACACTGGTGAGATGCAGAGGTGCCTTCAACAGCTGCTCCAGCAGGGTACACAACACAAACTGATCACCTTACAACTTGGGAGGCAGAAGCAGGAGGATCAGATAGGCATGAACTGGAAGTCAGTGAGGCTTGTTTCAAACCACCCGGAAGGGCTATGCAGGAGATTACTGTAGGGGCTGGTGAGATGGCTCAGGGGTAAGAGCACCCGACTGCTCTTCCGAAGGTGATAAGTTCAAATCCCAGCATCCACATGGTGGCTCACAACCATCCGTAACGAGATCTGGCGCCCTCTTCTGGAGTGTCTGAAGACAGCTACAGTGTACTTACATATAATAAATAAAATAAATCTTTAAAAAAAAAAAAAAGGAGATTACTAGCCAGGCGTGGTGGTGCACGCCTTTAATCCCAGCACTTGGGAGGCAGAGGCAGGCGGATTTCTGAGTTTGAGGCCAGCCTGGTCTACAAAGTGAGTTCCTCCAGGACAGCCAGGGCTATACAGAGAAACCCTGTCTCGAAAAACCAAAAAAAAAAAAAAAAAAAAGGAGATTACTCTAAATAAAGTTGCTCTAATGTTGGGATCTACAACCATAAAAGCAAACATGGAAATTCAGGCGGCTGTCAAAACTGTATGCTTTTCACTTAAAACAGAGGGGCTGGAGGACTGGAATGAAGGCCCCGCCTAGAATTCCCAAGCAAGGGGCTGGGAGCATGGCTCAGGAGTGGAGCCCTGCCTAGAATCTCCCAATGAGGGGTCTGGGGGTGTGGTGAGGATGGAGCCCCACCTAGAATCTCCCAGTGAGGGTCCGGAGGTGCGTGGTTAGGGGTAAAAGGAGGAGAGTTGTCCTCTGACCTTCACAGGCACAGTGGCAACACAGCACACATAACGCACATTCATGCAATAACAGGAAAACCCCATCTCAAAAGGAAAGAGAGTTGTCAGCTATAGTACCTGGGCCCTTCGTGGTCAAACAGACTGTTATCAAAGCTTGTCACCAGGCCATCGTTCAGGGAGGGAGTTGGGCAGAAACAAGGAGCAGCCTGCAGTATGGAGAGGACCACTTTATTCTTAGGCTGGCACAGAGGTGGGAGTGAGGCAGGTGGACCCCTCCCTGGGCTGCTGGGATTTGGTACGGTGGCCAAGTCTCACAGGTGATACATTCAGTCAAGCCTTGAGGGCTAGTCCCTGATTCTTCCAGAGCTGGGTATTGGGCTCAGTAACTTCAGGAGGGACCCAGGGGTGTCTCTCAGCCATCGATGCTCAGGCATCAACACTTTGGTTTTTTTGTTTGATTTTTGTTTTTTGAGACAGGGTTTCTCTGTGTAGCCCTGGCTGTCCAGAACTCACTTTGTAGACCAGGCTGGCCTTGAACTCAGAAATCCGCCTGCCTCTGCCTTCCGAGTGCTGGGATTAAAGGTCGATGCTTTGTTAACTGTACACATTTAGTTTAATGGCAGCCTCTGGAAAAGTAACCAGAATTCCTCAGGGTCTTTACAGTGCAGGGGTCTCAGGGAATGGCCATGAGGCTCAAAAGCTGGAGCTGAGCTGGGCGTGGTGGTGCACGCCTTTAATCCCAGCACTCGGGAGGCAGAAGCAGGCGGATTTCTGAGTTCGAGGCCAGCCTGGTCTACAAAGTGAGTTCCAGGACAGCCAGGGCTAGACAGAGAAACCCTGTCTCGAAAAACAAAAACAAAAAAACAAAAAAACAAAAAACAAACAAACAAACAAACAACAAAAAAAAAGCTGGAGCTGGGGACAGTTACGTCCTGCCACATCCTCCATGGCACGGCAGAGAGGGGGCTGCTGGAGTTTGGTCCTGTGGCCCACAGGGGCCACACAACACAGGAAGTTTTGCTACACAATAGGCTGCCACTGAAGAAAGAGAGGTTCCTGTTCCCACCTTCCAGGAAGTGCAGATCCCAGGGTGGGAGCCATAAGTGAATTCATTACTGGATCCCAGGTTGGACCGGACACTGTTCCCAGGAGGGCAGCCACTAGAAACCGGTTAACAGTAATCTCAAAAATCTCCAGATTTGCTGGCTGATACTTGGGAGGCAGAAGCAGGTGGATCTGTGAGTTGGAAGCCAGCCTGGTCTACAGAATAAGTTCCAGGACAGCCAGGGCTATAATAGTAAGAGCCTGTCTCAAAACAAAAACAAAGACAAACAAACAAACAAAACAAAAAATATTTCTGAATGGACTGGGCTTGGTGTCTTACATCTTTAACAAAGCACTTGGGATGCAGAGGCAGGAGGATTTCTGTGAATTCCAGGTCAGTTTCAAAACCAAACCAACAATGTAAAAAAAGAAAGGAAATGGAACCAGCTGTCTTCACAACAGAGCCCATGGCCTGATTCTCCCTGTCCCTGGGTACCCTATGTCTGGCTCTCCCAGGATCCTCCATGGGTGTTGGGGGTCACACGTGTGCACTCACGCTCATGTGGCAAATACCTCCCCACTGTGCAGACTCAAACACCTCCCCACTGTGCAGACTCTAATAGGTTTTGTTTTGTTTCTTTAAGACAGGGTCTCTCTGTGTAGCCCTGGCTGCCCTGGACTTGCTCTGTAGACCAGGTTGGCCTTGAACTGACAGATCTGCCTGCCTCTGCCTCCCGACTAGAACCAAAAGCCTAAGCCACCCCGCCTGGCTCCTTTACTTTTTTTTTGTTTGTTTTATTTTTTTTGTTTTGTTTTGTTTTTTGAGTCAGGGTTTCTCTGTATAGCCCTGGCTGTCCTGGAACTCACTTTTTAGACCAGGCTGGCCTCGAACTCAGACATACGCCTGCCTCTGCCTCCCAAGTGCTGGGATTAAAGGTGTGTGTCACCACGTCCAGCCTCCTTTACATTAATCCTTTACATTTTTTAAAAGATAATCTTGTTAGGAGAACCTGGCTGACCTGATCCTTACTGTGGAGGTCAGGGTGGCCTCTAGTTTATAGCAATCCACCTTATAGCTGCCTGCAGAGTCCTGGGATCGTGGGCATGCAGTGTGTACACCCTTCCTGACCTACAAAGACCCCCCAGAACACCCAATACTGGGAGTCCTACCCTGGGAGTGCTGGGGTGTGTGTGTGTGTGGCATGGCACATTAGTACATCTTTGGAGGTATGCTGGCTGCCTATGTGGTCACCCACACACAATGTGGCTGTAAACAGAAGAGATCTGGTGGCACCTCCTCTTCCAGGTTGGCAAGAGAGGAACAAAGCTGTCAGGGAAGAGAGCCATAGAGAAGGGACAAGGGGTGGTTAGCAGTGGCTCCAGATCCTGCCTCCTATTGGAGGCCATGGCACACACAGTGTAAACCCAGTGGCTGAAAGCACAGTGTCCAGGTTCAAGTCTAGCCCCTGGATGCCGGCAAGGGGACGGGTTAGAGTCAGGGCCCACAGTCACCACAAGAGGAGGCGGAAGCCGTGGTCTTGCTGCTCCTCAGACAGCGGCATGAGCGAGCAAGCGAGTGAGCCATGTTCCTGAGACACGGGCTGCACAGAGCTGTCTCCCCAAGTCTCGGCGGACAGGAGGGGCCCTCAGTGACACATCCGTGATGTCATCTCCTTCTGTAGAGACCAGACAGGTATCAGAAAACAAGAAGCACATGGCAAAGACCTCATACAACCCCAGACATGTGGGATGCTGAACAGTGGGCATGGGCGGGTGGGGGCAGCCCCCTGTGACAGTCAGAGCCTGTGCCACTGATCTGGGGTGATATGCTGTGATTAAGTCCACCTGAGACCTGGTCCTGAGCTATGGACCAGCACTGCTTGGTAGAAAGGTCAGCAGTGTGAAGTGGACAAGCCAGGAGCCGTGGTCACATCTATCACATTACTGCTCGGGACGTAGGGGCAGGAGGATCTCCAGTTCAAGGCCAGCCTAGGCTTTCTTAAAACAACTACAAAAGCAGGCTGTGGGTCCGATGAGATGACTCAGGGAATAAAGATGCTTGCGGCCAAAGCTGACTACCTGGCTTTGAGCCCCTGGTTCCATAGAATGGAAAGAGACTGACTCTAGCAAGTTGTCCTGTGACCTTCAGGTGCATGCCATATCAGCCATGTTCACACACAGAAATACACAACACAGAAAAACAAAAATGTAATACAATTAAAAGTTAAAAAGAGGGCTGGTGAGATGGCTCAGCGGGTAAGAGCACCCGACTGCTCTTCCAAAGGTGATAAGTTCAAATCCCAGCATCCACATGGTGGCTCACAACCATCCGTAACGAAATCTGGCGCCCTCTTCTGGAGTGTCTGAAGACAGCTACAGTGTACTTACATATAATAAATAAAATAAATCTAAAAAAAAAAAAAAAGTTAAAAAGAAAAAGCACAAGGCTGGAGAGACAGCTCAGCCTCTGTGCACGGCTGTTCTGAAACAGGCCAGGGTTCCATTGCCAAAACCCAGCACAGAGGCTAACAAGTGTCTGAAGCTCCAGTTTCTGGGGATCTCACACCCCCTTCTGGCTACAGTGGCACTGTACACAATTGCACAGATGGACATGCAGGGAACATCTTACATAGAAAATAAAAGTAGGCCGGGCATGGTGGCGCACGCCTTTAATCCCAGCACTCGGGAGGCAGAGGCAGGCGGATTTCTGAGTTCGAGGCCAGCCTGGTCTACATAGTGAGTTCCAGGACAGCCAGGGCTACACAGAGAAACCCTGTCTCGAAAAACCAAAAAAAAAAGAATTTACTGTTATAAATCTGACTGATAATTTAGATGAGAGTTGGGATTTAGAGCAAGTTTGTAGCAGACAAGCCTTGGGATGGATGAGTGGGAATGCCGGGGCCGTTCAAGGATGGATTGTTTTCAATAATTACACGCTACAAATAAGTCTTAAAAAAAAAAAAGAAAGAAAAGAAAGACAAAACATTTTAAAGCAGATTGTGACCAGGCATGATAGCAAAGACCTATTATCCAATTGCTTGGGAGGCTGAGGCAGGAGGATCACCTCAGTTTCCCGGCTAGTGTGGACTATGTGGTGACTCATAGGCCAGTCTTGGTTATAGATGGAAAAGGATAAAATCAGAAAAAAAAAAAAATCAATCAATCAATCATCCACCCCTTGTTCTCCAGGCACAGGCTGCCTGTCCCGGGTGCTGCTGCCTGGCCAGTACCCCCACCATGGTCTGCTCTACCCACTGTGAGCCACATAGGATGGGATGGCTAACACGGCACCCTCTCTGCTGTGGTGAATCAGAGCATCTAGGACTTCTGTGTTTTGGGGGCAGGCTATGCCCACCATTAGTATATGAGCCTTACTAGCATGGGGAGCAGAGATCCTAGGGGTAACCAGGCCCTGTGCCTTCTCAACTAGTGACATCATACTCTGTCTCCTTACCTGTGTGACCCAGTGCTGAGGACACCCTCTGGCTGCTGGCCCAGCACACAGTGCAGCAGAGCAGGGGTAGGCTGGACCCCACCCAGCAGGAGTCATGGTGGCGCACCTACTCACCAGGGGCTCCAGCTCTTTGGGATCTATGAGGTTGAACTCGGTGACAAAGTAGTAGAAGTGCTTGTAGCAGGTGTTGACATGCGCCTCGGAGCCCATCTGGGCAATGCGGTCGAAATGGTGGATGTACACATGCACGAACACCCGAAACAGCCTTGACAGGATCTTGCGCACTGCCTGCAGGAAGGTCTTGGGGAATGGTGTGCCTGGAGGTGGGCAGAGGGACCGGAAGGAGACCCGTCAGGGCCTGGCAGCCTAGCCTGAGATGTGCTCCACCTGAGCCACAGAGCTGAGAACAGATGAGGCTCAGAGAGCTCAAGGCTCAGGCTCGAGGTCACACAGCCTGTGTCTAGGAACCAGTTTCCTGCCAATTCAAAGATCAGTTTCCATGGAGTGTGGCTGGTGTTTGTCTGTGGAGCCTTCCTCTCTGTGATGAGGGCCCCAGCCCATTCTAAGCACCTTGCTCTGCCCTTTCCAAAGCCCCAGGGAAATCTCCCAGGCCTGGCAGATGCCACTCTGTTACTGCCCACTCCTGGTGTTCTATACAGTCCCGAGGACACCAACCACACAGCAAGTGAATATACGACTTTATGTGTGTTCCACAGCCAATGCAGCCAGTGTCACTGGATGTCCCCAGAGTCAGAGCTAGAGAAAGAGTAGGTGGGCAGGCTAAGTGGCTAGGACAGTGGTCCTTAACCTGTGGCTCTCGACCCTTTGGAGGCCACATATCAGATAACACACATATATGATTCATAACAGCAGAAAATAACAGTTATGAAGTAGCCACAAAGAACTCTATGGTTGAGGCCAGCAGAACATGAGGAACTACCTGTATTAGTAGTACTTAACTGCCTTAGGAAGGCTGAGAAGCACTGAACTAAGATTGCTATACTCTGGGCCCCAAAGTCCAAAGCATGTCTTCTCCAGTGGAGAAGGGAGTCTATAGGTGGGCTCAAGGTGAGACTTTCAGCTGGGGTCACCTGGGATCATTCAGGGGTCAGTGTCACCACAAGGTGCTGGGAGGGAGGTGGGAGGGTGTCAGGCAGGAAGCTGGGGACGCCATGCTGCTAGCTCTGAGGACAGAGCCTAGCATGCTGTGTGCTACATATACACATATACATACACATAAAACAATAGGTATACACACACACACCACACATGACACATACACACCACACATGACACATACATACCACACATGACACATACACACCACACATGACACACACACTCACACACATTCACACACTCTCACAAATACATACTCACACATATATTCACACACACTTACACATAAACACTCACACACATACACACCACACATGACATGCACACACTACACATGACATGCACACACTTATACATACACACTCACACATACTCACACACCACATATCACACGCACACTCACACACACACACACACTTATACATACACACTCACACACACACACACCAAGAAGACAGGCGGAGCCCATTTGGCCCTTTCTGCTCAGTGTGTGCTCAGCAGACATGGGGTCCCGGTGTGAGCCGGAGAGGGTGTGGGCCTGACTCACCGACATTAGTGGGGAACAGGTCCTCGTTGTTGATCTGCACCTCGATCCAGTCCATAAGCAGGTCCATGTAGCGGGGTGCGGACAGCGCCGTGGGCTTCCGGAAGCGCTGCTCATCCTGCCAGCGGTACTCGTACTTGGGGCCCCCAGACATGACTGGGCACGACTGCTCGGTGCAGCCGTCGCTGATGGTGCCATAGATGAGGTTGACGCGGTTGAAGAAGTCCACCACGTGCACGGCCACCCAGTCGTTGAGATCCTCGCCCGGAGGCAGCTGCACAGCCAGCCGCAGGTCCAGGCCCGCATTGAGAGACGCCTGCGCACGCTTGTGTAGTTCAAAGCGCTGTGTGCCAGGCTCGAACTTGCGTTTGGGCCTGAATGTCTTATCCTTGTTGAACACTTGTTTAAGGAATGGGTTTGACATCTTAGTGGAACCTGATTCTCAGAACAGGAAGCAGAGAGCGTGGCAAGATGGTGGCCTGAGCTGCAGGTCCCCAGAGGCCTGAAACCAGAAAGGACAGCATAAGTGCTGGGCTCATGCACAGACCATCATCTCAGCAATCAGTACGCTGAGGCAGGAGGATCACAATCTTACACCAGTCTGGGCCACACAGGAACAACTGGGAGGCTAGTCATAGCACACACTTAAAATCTCAGTACCCAGGAAGCTGAGGCAGGAGGATTGCCCCAAGTTGTAGATGAGCCTGGGCTGCAGGGTAAGGACGTGGGACCTGTGTAAGCAGAGGGACTTTTCTGAGCTGTTCTAGAAACAAACATCACGCAGGCAGACTTCTGGCAGGAACCAGCTTCACCAACATCACACAAAATGACGGTCTCAGACGGGCCTGAGTTCTCCCGAGACCTGACAAGGGCCAGGGACTGCTGTAACTGCTGCTTCAAGAAACATAGGGGAGCACATGGAGGTGACAAAAACAGGTGGTGTTGCCTGCAGCAAGCAATGCTCAGGTCCCCTGCACCTCGGGCACGACCCGTGTGAGCAGAGGTTCGGTACAGACTGGAGGAAGAGCCAGACACAAGGTCACGGGGATTAGCCGGGCAGCCCTCCATTCAGTGATCAAGTCTTTTCTTCCAAGAGCTGGGGACAGAACCTAGACTTCAGCAGGTCAGTGTGCCAGGGTGGACCCACTGCACCATGCTCCCTGAGATGGGCTAGGCCATCCGGGAAAGGTAACGGGAGTTGAACCTTGGGGCGCGGCAGTGAGATGAAACGAGTTGCTAGGGAAACTGGAGAGACAGCACAGACAGAAGGGGAAGTTGGGAGGGGGAGTGGCTTGTGGTGTGGGCTAGCCCCTCCCACCAGAGGCAGCCTCACTTCTCTCAAAATAATAACGTGGTGGCGCACGCCTTTAATCCCAGCACTCGGGAGGCAGAGGCAGGCGGATTTCTGAGTTCGAGGCCAGCCTGCTCTACAGAGTGAGTTCCAGGATAGCCAGGGCTATAGAGAAACCCTGTCTCGAAAAACAAAACAAAACAAAACAAAACAATAATGTGTGTATCTTTTTCACAGGGTCTCATGTAGCCCAGGCTGGCCTCCAAGTCACTATGCAACAGGGATGACCTTGAGTCCCCCCACCCTCTTGCCGCTGAGCTGAGCTACCAAGCACTGCTGCTATCTCCGCGCATTTAACCCTCACAACACTCCCATCAATCCTCAGCACTTCTGCTTTTTTTCTTATATAGTTGTGGCCACCATGTTGTGCCTGCAGGGCCCCTCAAGGAGAGTGGACAGAACTGAAGTCACACCTCCACTCAGAGCTATGACAGCCCTGGCTAGAGCCCAGCTCTAGCCAGGGTTCACAGATGGACAAGAGAGAGACACAGCCTGGGTACCCACATGATGGCTACAACTGAGACTTGCACAAGAGGAAGAGTCTGACAGATAGCTAAGCAACGTGGGACCAGACAAAAAGGGACATACCATGGAACTTCGTGATGGGAAATGTCGAGATGTGAGGGCTGGGGAAAGACATCGTAGTTCATAGGGTGATGGAATATTCTAGAATTAGAGGTGGTGACTGTACAACTTAGCCGGAACTTAACACACTGCTATGTGCCTTAGACCTGCGAGTGAGTTGCAGGGCACACAGATCAGGAAGTCATGAGACCTGCAGGAGGCTCCGTCTGTTCCCTCACTCGCATGCTGGAGACAAGGACAAGAAACAGAGGTTGCTTCCCTGGGGCCGATGCTGGGTCAGCTCCAACATTCCAAGTCTGACTTTAGAGGTAACACCACTACGGAAAAGTTTCTAGGAAATAAGCCTGTTTCTATAAAGCAAGTGTGGCTCAGGTCCAGGTGCAGGAAGAGATGGGATTCGAGGCCTTTGTCCGCTACATACCTATTTCCAGACCAGCCCTGGCTACATGAGACCCTGTCACAAAAACAAAACAAGAGCTTCCCATGTGGCACAGCCTGTGATCACAGCACCCTGGGGCAGAGGCAGGTGGATGTCTGTGACTTCAAAGCCAGCCTGGTCTACAGAGTAAGACCATGTCAAAAATCAATAAAAGCAAACCGAGGTTGACAACTATCTGACAGTGAGCCCCTGTAGGGGTCACCGTGGACACCAGTCAAGGTAGGATACCCAAAGGCAGAAGCCCATGGGCAAAGAGTCTGTGGACACCAGACGGCCCAACTTCCCCATAGCATGTCAACTGCACCCCACGGCCATCGAACATCCGGGCCAGTACCTCACAGCAATCCAGACAGTTCTCCTGAACCCAGACTGTTCTCCGGCTACAGTGGCCACTGGGCCACATGCTCCATGCAGGGTGTGCAGGAAGTGTCCGTGGCCTCCCACTCAGTGCACACTGGGTATTACCCAGTTCTGGACAGCCAACCATCCCCCACCATGACCTGGGGTCCCCTGGAGAGGTGGCACAGCAGCAATCCCCTGCCCCAAGGGCCCTCCAGTGCGAGACTGACAGTTGGCTAGCCTGGCACCTGCACAACCTATGGGAGGAGCTGAGGGTAGACTAACACACACTGTACAGGCTGAGGTGGCAGACGCCTCACGGAGCCTACTGACACACCCCCAGGGCTCGCTTGGCTTCTGTGACTTCCTGCTTCAACCCCATGCCTCTGACTCCTTAGACAGGCAGACCAGCCTGGGGCCTCCCTTAGAGGCCATTACTTAAGACAAGCCACCAGTTTTTCCTTCCCTGTCTTTCTGAGGCATGGCCTCGAATAGCCCAAGTTGGCCTTTATCCCTGGTCATCTTGCTTCCCCGGTCCCACACACAGAGCCATGGTGCCCCTAGTTGTCCAGGGCTGGGAAGCACAGCAGTCAGGCCAGGGCAGTGCCCACAGACCTTCACTATGACTGCTCTGCATTTGCCAAGTCGTCCTGCAGGCACTGCATGCACACTCTACCACTGCATGCTTCAGTGGACGAGAGCAGTGGCTGCTATAGCGGCAGGCCTTCTCCTACCGCGGGCTGTCTATCTGCCGCAGGGCTTTCCTGGGGAAAACTCTGGGGAGTCCCTCCAATGCTTTCACTAAGCTGTGTCAAGCAGGAGCTGGGGCCACCATGAGGAGGTGTGAGGAGTCCTCTGGAACCTCGCAGCCCTGGGGCTGGCCTCAAGGAAGGAACAGCCCTCTCAGCTGGGACTCACCCCCTCAAAGGGGTGATGCCTCCAGGGACCTAGACAGGCAAGGTTCTGGAAGTTTCTTTCACTTGCCTGGTTCTTAGGTTTTATTTGAGGCACTACCTCAGCCTCCCACTGGCTGGGAGGACACCCCCATGCCAGGCTGCTGTGGGTCTTTTCCTCCATTTTCCCTGTACTCCCACCAAGACCTGTAGACACGGAGGGAAGCAGCAGAAGGCGTTCTGTAGCCCCCCTCACAGCCCTGTGTCCTCTTAGGAAGTGGGAGAGTTTTTGGAGAAGCAAATATTTTCTTCTCTTTCTTGAGACAGTGTTTCTCTGTCCTGGACTTCCCTCTGTAGCCCAGGCTGGCCTTGATAGCAGGGATCTGCCTGCCTCTGCCTCTTGAGTGCTAGGATTAAAGGCGTGCGCCACTTCAGCTGGTGCAAATATTTCCTACACACTATGGGGATGGGTAGAAGTCCCTATTCAAATCAATTGACCTTTGTCAGAAACAAACATTCTCCAGCACAGAGACCTAGGCTGGCCGCAGCCTGTCACCCTCCTCCCCTCAAAACCCCTGGTCACCGTCTGAGCGCCTCCTCTCAGGTCCTCTTAGTTGACTTCCAACAACCGCTCAGAACTGGATGTCAGCACTGCACGGTCCTCTTCTCTGCACTGTCCCACTGACAGACAAGACATGACAGACACTTAGAACCTTCTAGAAGGACACCACGAGGTGAGCTAAGACTGCTCTCCTACCCCAGCACCCATAGGTTCCTCTTCCTCCCCTTCTGAAAACATACCAAGAAAACAGAGCTCTAAGTAATAAGGCTCTGACCCCTCCCAGGCCAGGGTGCAGGGCTCAGGAGCCCAGAGTCACCCACTTCCTTCCGGAGGTTTCCACATCCAACCGTTGCCTTGGGGACAAGGCCTGAGCTGGTTCCAAGTGTTCACTCAGTGGCAGGGCAGTCCCAAACCTGAACATAGCTTGGTCTCAAGGCCACCCCAACATGGAAAGGTCACTGGGAGTGGCTTGGGGTCAGTGCCTGAATCTCACACCCAGAACCCCAACAAAGACAAAACAAAGTTGAAGTGAGGTTTCTGCACACTTCCTCTGTTGTGTTTCTGGTCGCTGCTGACACTGTCTCTGAACACTTGTTGGGGTGGGACTGCATCCTGGGTCCCTCGAGGGGCTCCTCTCTGACAATGACCATTTTCTACAGGGCAGTAGGCACAGATCTATTTTTCAGATGAAGAAACTAGGTCAATTCTCTTCTTTTTGTTTTGGAGATGAAGTCTCAAAGTGTAGCCCAGGCCAGAATAGGACTTAATAGCTTCCCTAGTGTTTATTTGGAATTGTTTACAAAGTTGTACATTCTGCTTTCTGATGTAAATACAGAAAGAAGGAAAAAAAACAATCATCAGATAACCAAAGGAAAGGGGTGGAGCCACGCCTAGAATCCCCCATTGAGGGGCTGGGGCGTGGTCAGGGTGTTGCTTGACTGGCAGGTATTCAAGGGTTCCGTACACCAGACCTACACGGGAAAGGAAAAGGAGGAGGACTCTGCCATAGCATGGTCCCCAGAAAAGGGAAATGTGTCCTCTGTGGGGACTCATCTGCACAGAGTCCTCCTGCTCTAACAGGTTTTGCCTTTTCTGGTTAAGACATCTGAAGCAGGGCATTATGAGAAAGTCAGGTCTATTCCTGACTGCCAAGGGATTGCTGGGAACTTCCCTCAGGGAAACCACACTTTCAGAGTGGAGGGGATTTCCACAGCCCGGCCCAGCACAAGTGTTTCCATGGGGTACTGGCTGCGGGGACGACCCCTAGGGACTTTTCAGAGTATGGGGGTCCTGCAGGGAGTTCACAGTGAGCTGGGCCATCCCACCTGCTGAGAAGCAAGAGGTCACACACAGAGGATCTGGACTGGCTCTCAGTTCTGCCTTAGCTCTCAGACGGTGCCTCACCATCTGCCTGCCCCTTCCTCAAGCGCTAGGCTGACAAGACTTGCCCCACCACGCCTGGCTTTTGAAGTGAGCGTTTGCAAGCTTTCTGAGAAATGAATAACAGGGTCTTCAACATGGAGGGAGAGGGCTGGAGGGAGGAGGGGCCAGTGAGCCGGCTCCATGGGTGAAGGCACTCTTCACTGCCTGAGAAACAGTACCACAGGAAGGAATCCACATGGAGGAAGAAACTAGACTCTTCCCTCCTTTAATTTCCTCCAGCACAAAATAAACGAATAAATAGATAAATGCAAACTTCTTTGAGGTTCAAATAAAACCCCTCAGCACTGCATCCTGGAAAGAGAGAGGCGTGGTCACACTGTGTGCCTCAGATCCCCCACTGCTGGGAGGCCTAGGGTAGGACTGCAGATGACAGGCCCTTCCCCCAGTGAGCCCACAAGGCAGGCAGTGTCTGACCCCAGAGTGAGCCCTAAGGACAGCTGCAGACCCGGTCATGAAGAGGTTGCTCTGTGAGGAGAGCCAGCTCACCTCTCACTCACTCAGCCTTGCTGCAGACTGAAAACTCTCCTGCCATGGCGGAGCTCAGGAAGCTGAGGCAGGAGGATTGCGAGTTTAAGGTAAGCCTGGGTCACAGAATGAGTTCATGGCAGTCACAATAATTCACCAAGAGGCTCTGCTTCAATTACAGTGAGCCTTATCATGCCTGGGTGTAGTGTGTGTGTGTGGGGGGGGAGCTGAGAGCTTTGAGCCACGCTGGACTCCGACGCTGTCTCTTTAAAAATAACGACTCCGGGGCTGGTGAGATGGCTCAGCGGGTAAGAGCACCTGACTGCTCTTCTGAAGGTGATAAGTTCAAATCCCAGCATCCACATGGTGGCTTACAACCACCCGTAATGAGATCTGGCGCCCTCTTCTGGAGTGTCTGAAGACAGCTACAGTGTACTTACATATAATAAATAAAATAAATCTTAAAAAAAAAAAAAAAAAATAACGACTCCATGCAAGACTGCACAGAGAGGCCTTGTCTCAGAAACTAACCCCACTAGAGTCCCAGGCTCCCGCTGCTGAGGCAACAGACCTGACTCCAGTGTGTGGGAACTCTTGGTGCCACAGATGGAGGGAGAGCCAGCTCGCAGACATCCTGTGCCATCTACAGCTAAGCAAGTGCAGCACATGCTTCACACAGACATCACCCAACAGTAAATAACTTCAGGTTTCTTTGTTTTTTGAGATAGGGTCTCTCTGTGTAGTCCTGATTGTTGTAGAACTCATTCTGTAGACTAGGCTGGCCTGGAGCTCACAGAGATCCACCTGCCTCTGCCTCTGGAGTGCTGGGAATAAAGGCCACCATGCTGGGACATAAAATACAAACTTTAAATTAAAAACTGCCGGGCGTGGTGGCGCACGCCTTTAATCCCAGCACTTGGGAGGCAGAGGCAGGCGGATTTCTGAGTTCGAGGCCAGCCTGGTCTACAAAGTGAGTTCCAGGACAGCCAGGGCTATACAGAGAAACCCTGTCTCGTAAAAAACCAAAAAAAAAAAAAAAAAAAAAAAACCCAAACAAACAAAAAAACAAAAAAAACTAAGCCCCTGGCCGGGCGGTGGTGGCGCACACCTTTAATCCCAGCACTTGGGAGGCAGAGGCCAGCCTGGTCTACAAAGTGAGTTCCAGGACAGCCAGGGCTACACAAAGAAACTCTGTCTCGAAATTCCCCCCCCCCCCAAAAAAAAAAGCTAAGCCCCCTGGCAGTAGACAGAGAGACCTCCTGTTAGTAGTGTTACATCAGCTAGGGTAGTCCTTTGTGTATCCTGGCTTGATGCCTGGCTTGGTGGCCAAAGCAGTCTTATGCCTAGGACTCATGAAAACTGAACCAAATCAAATCCAGCCCGCACAGTGCAAAAAAGAGGAAGACAGACAGACCTGCAGACTACCATGCCACCCACAGACCTGCCAGACCTGCCCTCCAGTGATGGCACTGGAGCCACATGCCCGAGTCTGTTCCAGTACAGATGAAGGATGTCACCCAGGGGCCTGCTATCAGGGGAACCAGCACAATGCACCAGTCTGTGGAGATGGGGGGACAGAGGCAGAGCAGTATGAGCACTGTGGAGATTAACCTAGAGACAGAGGTGGAGGGGCCGGCCCTGCCACCCGGGGCCAGAGTGAGGTCCTAGCCCAGGGGCCACATCTGAGTCTGCGGCTATACAGTGGCAGGGGTCGGTGTCTATGTCCGCAGCTCATATTCCCTTTAGAGACTATGGGGATGAGCTGCTGGAGACCACGTGGATGTCCAGGGTCCATGCATACCTGGCCTCATCTCTCACCGGAGGCAGTGTTCTGTAGAGCTTTGATACAGTGGGCCCTGAGCTTAGCCCAGTGGAGCTGGCCCTGGTGGTAGGGGTGTGGGTGAGCCAGCCCCAAGGGTGTGAGTGTTGGAGAGCCAACCCTGCCACCCATCTGCTGGGACATGCTGCAGTCACAGAGGTGATACTCCACCTCTTCCCTCACCACCTGTGGCAGTCGGGAAAGCTACCCATAGGGTCATAAGCTCTGGAGAGCTGGCCCTGCCCCCACTGCCATGAGGTGGTGTGGCTGTGGGTGATGCTTCCCCTTGCCACCTGAAGTGGGGAGGGAAGCGGTGGGTGGGGGAGGGCAGGGTGCCCTGCACGAGCACTGGCTGCAGCACGCATGTGGGAGAGTGGGCCCTGCAGCTTGTCTGCACAGTGAAGCAGAAGCAGCCTAGTGGAGACTGCTTCCTTGGTGGTCCTTTGGTCCCTCCCCCAAAAGGACAAATACCACTAACCAAAACGTTAAATCTCTAGCATCACACTTAAGAAGAAACTAGTGCCTGTGGTGGCGAGAGCAGCGCATGAGTACAGGGTGCTCCTTCAAGGCCTGGGGTTCGGGGTCACAAGCCTCCGGAACAGCAGCCCCCTAGAGATCTGGTGGCTGCTGCACCAGCCATACACATACATGCAGGCAAGCACTCACGCCCATAAAATAAAAATAAATACACCTCTATTTATATGACATGGTCTCAGCACTCACCCCCACAGGCACATAGGAAGAAATAAAACACAACGACAGGGGATCCCAAGGGACCACAGCATGGAAGGAAGAGCTGGCTCCTCTCAAGGACTCCTCCAACCTCCATAAGCTTACCATAGCTTGCACATGCATGGTAAACAAATATAGTAGTAGTAATAGTAGTAGTGGGGCTAAAGAGATGGCTCAGTGGTTAAGAGCTCTGCTGCTCTGCCAGAGGTCCTGAGTTCAATTCCCAGCAACCACATGGTGGCTCACAATATTTGTAATGGGGTCTGGTGCCTTCTTCTGGTGTGTCTGAAGACAGCTACAGTGTACTTACATATAATTAATAAATAAATAAAAATCTTTTTAAAAAGTAGTGGTAGTAGTAATGGAAACATTGATAGGGCTGGCGAGATGGCTCAGCGGGTAAGAGCACTGACTGCTCTTCCAAAGGTCCTGAATTCAAATCCCAGCAATCACATGGTAGCTTACAACCATCTGTAATGGGATCTGACGCCCCCTTCTGGAGTGTCTGAAGACAGCTACAGTGTACTTATGTATAATAATAAATAAATCTTAAAAAAAAGAAAAAGAAAGAAAACATTGATAGCTGGGTATGCATGCTTTTTTTGTTTTGTTTTGTTTTGTTTTGTTTTGTTTTGTTTTGTTTTATGAGACAAAGTTTCTCTGTGTAGCCCTGGCTGTCCTAGAGCTCACTCTGTTGACCAGGATGGTCTCGAACTCAGAAATCTGCCTACCTCTGCCTCCCAAGTGCTGAGATTAAAGGCGTGCACCACCACCGCCCAGCTGTGTGTATACTTTTAATTCCAGTACTGGGGAGGTGGAGGGCAGACAGATCTCTATGAGCTTGAGGCCAGCCTGATCCACACAGCAAGCTCCAGGTCCAGGACAGTCAGGGCTATATAGAGCCACATAGAGACCTTGTCTCAAGCCCTATCCCCAAATGCAGGGAGTCACCACACCTTTGAGTGATGGGATGAATGTCTTGGAAGTCTCTAGAACTCTATGATCGCCAAATACACAGTTTTAAATTTTCTGGTAGCTTCATAAAAGAAAAAAAAAGAAGAAATGTACAATAATATTCACATTTTTGCTAATTTATGATGTGCTTCTGCCCCATTATAAAGCCATTATAGGGCTGGAGAGATGGCTCAGTGGTTAAGAGCACTGACTGCTCTTCCAAAGGTCCTGAGTTCAAATCCCAGCAACCACATGGTGGCTGACAACCATCCGTAATGAAGTCTGACGCCCTCTTTTGGTGCATCTGAAGACAGCTACAGTGTACTTAGATATAATAATAAATAAATCTTTAAAAAAAAAATAAAGCTGCCGGGTGAGGTGGTGCACGCCTTTAATCCCAGCACTTGGGAGGCAGAGGCAGGCGAATTTCTGAGTTCAAGGCCAGCCTGGTCTACAGAGTGAGTTCCAGGACAGCCAGGGCTACACAAAGAAACCCTGTCTCGAAAAACAAAAATAAAAAAATAAAGCCGGGGCTGGTGAGATGGCTCAACGGGTAAGAGTACCCCACTGCTTTTCCAAAGGTGATAAGTTCAAATCCCAGCATCCACATGGTGGCTCACAACCATCCATAATGAGATCTGGTGCCCTCTTCTGGAGTATCTGAAGACAGCTACAGTGTGCTTACATATAATAAATAAAATAAATCTTAAAAAAAAAAAAAGCCATTAAAACTGGATATAACCTTGGGCTAGTGAGATGGCTCAGCGGGTAAGAGCACCCGACTGCTCTTCCGAAGGTGATAAGTTCAAATCCCAGCATCCACATGGTGGCTCACAACCATTCGTAACGAGATCTGGCGCTCTCTTCTGGAGTGTCTGAAGACAGCTACAGTGTACTTACATATAATAAATAAAATAAATCTTTAAAAAAAAAAAAAAAAACTACATTTAACCTAAGTCAGAGGCACACCATCTGCACAGTGCCCTAGAGTGTAGTCCTGGTCTCAGGGTGACACAAAGGTTTGGGGGTGGGGGGTGGGGTGGCTCTGCTCATTCCCCATCTCTGGTCCCAGACAGATCAAAGTCAATTCAAACATATGTTTCTATCACTTTCACTTCACCCTAACATTGAAATTAATTCTACTTTGGGGCAGTGCTTATCACCTCCCATCCCCCAATACTGGGGAGGAACTCAGGCCCATACATTCCCTAAATTAATGTTCTTCTCCTGAGCCCTCACTGGGGGATTCTAGGTGGGGCTCCACCCTCATTACACCCCAGCCCTTTTTTTGTTTTTGTTTTTGTTTTTTTGAGACAGGGTTTCTCTGTATAGCCCTGGTTGTCCTGGAACTCACTTTGTAGACCAGGCTGGCCTTGAACTCAGAAATCTGCCTGCCTCTACCTCCCGAGTGCTGGGATTAAAGGCGTGCGCCACCATGCCCGGCTTTTTTTTTTTTTTAAGATTTATTTATTTTATATATGTGAGTACACTGTTGCTGTCTTTATACACACCAGAAGAGGGCATCAGATCCCATTACAAATTGTTATGAGCCACCATGTGGTTGTTGGGAATTGAATTCAGGACCTCAGAACAGCACCAGCCCCCTTTTGCTTTTTTTGAGGTGAGATTTCACTAAGTGTCCCAGGCTGCCCTTGAACTTAAATGGCACTGGAATGGATCAAGATGGAGAAATTACAGACATCAAGAAGCCCCAGGGGTGGAACTCTCAGCCTTGTCACCTCTGCTGTTCACTGAGTTCTAAAAAGCCTGGGACAGGGGCAGTTAAAACCTGATTTCCAGAGGTTCTCAGAGCTGTTCACTGAGTTCTAAAAAGCCTGAGACAGGGGCAGTTAAAACCTGATTTCCGGAAGTTCTCAGAGCTGCGTCTCAGGTTATCTGCCCCTGCCTTTGTCAATGGTTAAGTCTGTGGTCTCTTTTGCATCCTGCTGCCTGCAGCTAGCACCTCTCTGAAGACCCATCACTTACAGAGCTAGTATCTGCTTCCTCTATGCTTAAGGAAGCGCTGGCTGACCTGAGAGCCCTAGCTGTCCCCATGTCACCTGCCACTCCTACCCCTAGTCCCTGAGCTCCCAACTCTGCATAATGGTAGCAAATCAGAAACCAAAGTTACAAGGATACACGTGGGCTCTGGAATAATAATTGCCCTGCCTTAACACTAGGCCAACCTCTACTTGACTGTAGGCACTTTATTCTATGGAGCTTAGGGAAGGGGTGGAGGAGGAGGGAAAGAGAAAAAGCAAAGAAAGGTATTGGCGCAGGCTTTTAATCTCAGCGTTCAGGAGGCACAGGTAGGGTGATCTCTCTGAGTTCCAGGATAGCCTGGGCTAAATATAAAAGGAAAGAATGAAAGAAAAGAAAAAAGAGAAGAGAAGAGAAGAGAAGAGAAGAGAAGGGAAGAGAAGAGAAAAAGAGCCGGGCGGTGGTGGCCCAAGCCTTTAATCCCAGCACCCGGGAGGCAGAGGCAGGCGGATTTCTGAGTTCGAAGCCAGCCTGGTCTACAGAGGACAGCTAGGGCTACACAGAGAAACCCTGACTCGGAAAAATAAAAAAAAGAAAAGAAAGAAAAGGAAAAAAGAAAAAGGAACCGCGGCAAAAGTTAACTTTCTGTGATCTGTTTTTGAGTCTCTCCATCCAACCTTCCAATGGCTTATTTAGGGGAGGCCGAGCAGTGCTGAAGAGTCAGAAGTAGGGGTAGAGCCCAGGGCTTTCTACACACAAGGCAAATACTTCACTCCAGAGCAAGAGCCCAGACCTTCAATGAATTTTTACCAGAAACCTCATCATTTCAAACAAACAAGTCAGCGGAGATGGGAAGGAGGATCCTATCCAGCAGCTGGAGGCTAGCCTGTGCTATCTGGCACCTCAAATATTAAACATGCTTTTGATCCATGACTCTCCCTTTCTCCCTCCTTTTGACAGATCCAGGTCCCCAGCGCCCACTCTGGGCCTGTCGCTGGACACTGTCACCCTGAGGGATGAAGCCCGCCGCCCGCCCTGGCCCTCGGAGGACCCACCTGGCCGTCCGGGACCCTCCAGAGTCGTCTTCCGCCTCGCCCAGTCTCCGGCCGCGCCCGCAGAAGGACACGCCCGTGGAGGGACACGCCACACGCTCCGCCCAGGCCGCGCCCGCCAGCCGGATTTACTTCCCTTAAAGGGAAGCGGCCCGGATGGAGGTGTGGCGCCTGAGCTCCTAGAATCCGCGTGTGAAAGGCAGGCGGCACTCCGCGCCACCGGAGACCTGGAATGGCGCTGCTAATTGGCTGTAGTCGTGCGGATGAGGGGCGGGACGAGCCCTCCGCTGGCTCCGGAATTGGGGCTAGCCCAAAGCGCATGCGTGAGGCGCTGTGGATGAGATGGAGCCTGGGGGCAGACTGGCATTACCAGTTGCCAATTGTAACTGGAGAGATTCAGTTACAATCTCCTGGGGAGATTCAGGAGTAGAGCCAGCCCTGGGACAGAAGTCCGGATGGCGGTGGGGTGGGTGTGGTGACAGGCTAGACAGGGGCGGAGCCATCCGTGGGGCGGGACCAGGCCTGTAGGCAGAACCAGGCCTGGGACTGGAGTCTAATTGGGGCGGGGCCAGGTAGGGGCGGAGCCATTCTTGGGGCAGGATCTGAATTGTGGGCGGGATACGTCTAAGCGGGGCGGGACAAGAGTTGGAAGCCAGATCAGGCTGGGGCCAGGGATGGCGCGGCCAGGGTCCACAGCGCGCGCCGTTGGTTGGTGCGGCGTGGCGGGGCGTGGCGCGGGAGGCGTCGTTGGTTGGTGCGCGGCTGGAGGGCGCGGCGCTAGCGGCGCGGATGTTTGGGCACGGCGGGCTGGGCCAGGCTATGGCCCTGCTGTTGTTCCTGGGCATGACAGCGGCGCTGGCCCTGGGCTGCCTGCAGTGCGACCCCAAGTTCGCGGAGAAGTTCTCCTTCTACCGTCACCACGTAAACCTCAAGTCGTGGTGGGTGGGTGACATTCCTGTGTCGGGGATGCTGCTCTCCGATTGGATCCAGAACACGATGAAGGAGCTCCATCTGGCCATTCCCGCCGAGATCAGTGAGCGGCGGAACCCATTCCAGGGTCAGAAGAACAGCAGAGACCTGGGCAGGGCCACTCACTTGCTTCCTTTTCCTCCTGCCTTTAGCCCGGAAGAAGCTATATCAAGTGGCAGAAGCCGTGTACCAGAGGATGGACCAGCTGTACCAGGGGAAGATGTACTTCCCAGGTAAAGAGAGAAACTGAGGTGGGGCCGTGAGAGCTGCTAGGCACCTGAACTTGACCGCTCTGCTGTGACTCTCACATCAGGGTATTTCCCCAAAGAGCTGCGGGCCATCTTCCGGGAGCAAGTGCACCTCATCCAGAACGCCATCATAGAGAGTGAGCAGTGGGCTCCACAGAGGGGATGATGCTCATAGCCGCTGGCACTTCAGGGTTTGGAGCACTGGAAACAGGGCTCAGGAAGGAGTGACTCTGCAGGAAGCCCTTTTGCATAAATGGTCGCTAGCATGCCCATCACCACCTTATTTCTGTCAAACTAGTCTCCTGGTGGCATCTCGGAACAATGGAACCACCCTTCCCTTAGGTTAGCCCCATCTTTCACTGACCCCTTCCTACACCCTTGAAACTCATGTAGCACAAGCCTGTAATCCCAGCACTCAGAAATGAGAGAATGCGGCAAAAAGATTGCCACAAATCACAAGGCAGCCTAGGCTACCTTCTCTGTGTTAGGGTATCCTAGGCTACAAAAACAGAAGTGGGGCTGAGGTATTGAGCTCTGGCCCTTGTCAAAAGGCACTATCCTGTTATGTTCTCCCCTCCCCAGGCCGCATTGACTGTCAGCGTCACTGTGGTAAGTGAACTATGGTCCAGGCTAAGGGCCACAGTGGTAGTGGCCCAGGCTGGGGAGGGCCCAGGGGAGTCTGGGGCTACCTCTCATATATTGCAGGCATCTACCAGTATGAGACCATCTCCTGCAGCAACTGCACAGACTCCCACGTCATCTGCTTTGGCTACTACTGCAAGTATGGCTCATGGAGCAATCCCACTACCCCTGGGGTCCTAGGCAGGAAAGGGGACCAGGGCCTTGGGGATTCCCCAACACCAAGTCTTCTGTCCCCCCAGGTCATCAGCACAGTGGGAGTCAGCTGTACAGGGCCTTCTGAAATACATGTGAGCTGGGGCTTATTGGGTACCAGGACGTGGAGAGGGAGACACCAAGGGAGGCCACTTGGTCCCCTGACTCCAAACCTATTGTCATTGTAGAAACACCTGGCACAAGTAAGTTCCTGCTGGAATCCAAGGTTGTGTGTGCCTTATGATGAGGGTTTGAAGCTTGCCAAGGCTCAGGAGGACCTTGCCCACACCCTTCAAGGGTCTCCAAGCTCAGCTAGAGGAAGGAGGCAAGCCATCCTGGCTGAAGGGTCTTCATGAAACCTATTCTTCCCTGAGTTGGTGTGGTGGTAGACCTGGAGGGTCTAACTGGAGCCCCATTCTATTTCAGACAGGATGAAAAGATGAGGTAAGACCAGGCCTTTCACTGGAGAGGGAGGAGTGAGGTGAGGAGCGGGGAATGGGGCATGGGAAGAGGGATGGAGTGAGGTGTGTGGGTAAGAGTGGGAAGGGATGCTGGACAGGGCTGTCTGCCTGAGGGCACACTGGCCATCTGTAGTCACACCTGCCTGTGTGGTCAATGCACTGCCTGAACCATGCTGTGTTTCTTCCCTGCGGCCTCAACTTGGACGTGCAGAACCACCCCAGCCTTGTGAGTGAGCTGGGGAATAAAGCTACAGAGAAGCAGGTGACCTGTGGAAAGCATAGAATTCCAAAGTCAAGTGGCCTCTTTGCCACAGACACACACCCCCATGCCTTATTGAGGCCTGTCACTGTGGGTGCTGGGGAGGGTCTCTAACCGGCTGGCACACTTTAGGATTTAAGAACAGGCAGGGACTAGGTGTAGGAATGCATTCCTATAATCCCAGCCTTCCAGGAGCCTGAGGCAGGAGAATCTTAGGGTCTAGCTTGGACTATATTAATGGGCTATGGGAGGCAGCCTAGGAAGGGAGGCAGGAAGGCACATGCAGACAATGGGCTTAGAGCACCTCCTCCTCCTCCCCCAAAGCCTTTCACCAAACATAAAGTGTCTGGAACCTCAGCATCTGGTCAACCTGACCTTGGAAAATGCCTCTGAGTGTCTGACCCAGCACTGACAGTGGCTGCCAGCCTCCAGCCTCAGCAGGGGCCAGGACTCAACTGCACTGTGGCAGCCTATTCCTCTGGAGAGGCTAGCCAGCTGCCTGCCTCAAGTTACCCCTCCCACTCTCATGGAGCCCGCTGGGCCGGGACAGGGGAGGGAGGGCAGGGAGATGGGCTTGTGTAAGATAGTGGGGAACCTCCCAGGGCAGGGCCCTCTGAGATATTTTGATTAAAATGTCCTGACATTCCTCATGAAGAACAATTATTTTACTGCCAGATCTGGCTGGGTTGTTAATGTAGCTGGTGGCATGCATTTCACCTGAACATGATGTGCAGGTGTGGAGGGGTCCCAGGCTCCTATCCACAGAGGGAAGGACCAAAAAACCTGGCTGGTACCTGCAGCATCTCCCTCAGGGTCTAAGGACCCTGGGTAACTATGGGCAGGGTTGCAGAAGGGGCACTCAGTTCTTGCTGAGGTGGGATGCCAAGTACTCCAGTATGGCCTGGAGCATGCCATGGAGCGGATGACTTGAACTCCTGATGGTCCTGCCTCTACTTCCTCAGTGCTGGATGACAGGTGTGCTAGCTGGGCCTTCCTGCACTGCGCCTGTCTATAGACTGACCTTGAATTCTCTCAGCCTCAGGATGGATGATGATCCAGTGGGGTTTGTAAAAGTGGGGCAGGTTAGTGTGTGATCCAGGTCAGAGACACAGCTGGACCGCACAGCAGAGAACACCTAGCAGCAGGTGACCAGAGATAGGCTTGCTGGGAGAAGTTGATGCAGGAGACAGATGGGCTTCTTTTGTTTTGGTGTCCTCCACTTGGTTTCCTTGTCATCATGTCTCTTGGCCCCAGGCAGGAGCATCTCCATGCACATTCCTACAGTTCTTACTCATGGGACAGGCTGCAAGTTAGTTTTGTTTTTAACAAGGACTACTCATGGCAGCATCTAGAGTCCTTCCTTCCTCCAATGGACTGGACAGAGCAGTCACAACAGGATGAATAGGGACACTGGGTGTTGTGTTGGGAACTCCAGCTGCACTCTGTGGCCAGTCATCAACCACAGCAATGGGCACACTGTAGCTACCGTCGCTGCTGAGGACTACCTCTGTGGGTCCTGGCTAGGACTGGCAGGATGCTTGGAGCAGTGGGAGAGTGCTACATGGCCTCAGATGGCCTTGGGCACAGAAGCATTTGGGGACTTCAGTTGCAGTTGAGTTTACTTGAAAAGCAGCCTTCCTTTTAGAGATGGAGCAAGGGCCTTTTTCCTTTTTTTTTTTTTTTTTTTTTTTGGTTTTTCGAGACAGGGTTTCTCTGTATAGCCCTGGCTATCCTAGAACTCACTCTGTAGACCAGGCTGGCCTCAAACTCAGAAATCCGCCTGCCTCTGCCTCCTGCGTGCTGGGATTAAAGGCGTGCGCCACCACCGCCTGGCACAGGGGCCTTTTTTTTTTTTTTTGGTTTTCGAGACAGGGTTTCTCTTTATAGCCCTGGCTGACCTGGAACTCACTTTGTAGACAAGGCTGGCCTCGAACTCAAAAATCCGCCTGCCTCTGCCTCCCGAGTGCTGGGATTAAAGGCGTGCGCCACCACGCCCAGCAACACAGGGGCCTTTTTCAACTCAGGTTCCTGTTTTCCCCCTCACAGCCACAGGAGCAGTTAAAATGCTGTGGAGTGGAAAGGTAGCTCTGTGGTTAAGACCCTTGCAGAGGACCTCAGGTTTTCCAATACATGGTGGCTCACAACTACCTGGAGCTGCAATTCCAAGGAACCCAGAGCCCTCTCCTGGCACAAGGTACAGACATTTTTTTTTTCTTTCAAGATAGGTCTCAAAAAAATGTGTGTGTGTGTGTGTGTGTGTGTATATATATATATATATATATATATATATATATATATATATATATATAGAGAGAGAGAGAGAGAGAGAGAGAGAGAGAGAGAGAGAGAGAAAGTGTGCACCAGGTGCACCAAAAAAAAAAAAAAGATAGGTCTCTGTGCCACCTTGGCTATCCTGGAACTTGCTCTGTAAACCAGGTTGGCCTCCAACTCGGAGATACCCCCATGCCTCTGGCTCCCAAGTGCTGGGATTAAAGGTGTGTGTTACCACAATTTTGAATTCTAGCATGGCAGGTGGAGACCGGAGGAAGGTAATGGTACAGGACAACTGTCTTCTGGCTCTGCACTCACACCAAACTTGTAACCCCCCCCCCCCCCACAAGGCACCTACAGGTGGAGGTTGGAGAAACTCACTGGTCTGTACCACCTGAGCTTCAGGAGCCTAAATGGCACACTGGGGACTGCTCTGGGGTACCATGGGGACAGAACACACAAACATGTTTTTTGACTCTTTAATGGGTCATTGTGACACCGATCGTCAGCAGCGTGATATATCTCTCTTCACATGGGAATGTCGACAGCAAATCAATCATGGAACATCATAGAGTTGGAAGGTCACATGGGGTTGGTAAGAGTACTCTACATGCTAAAGTGACAGTTGTCCTCAAAGGAAGCCAGAATGTCTGTAGACCACCGTCCCCTCTGAGGAAGGCTCAGCTTGTGCCCAGCTACCTAGTTAGAGGTCTTTTCACCTTACCCAGGAACAGCTGGGGGAGCACCGACTGCTCCCAGGATGCACACCCTCCACTGCAAGGCACTCAGCCCTCCACAGCTGCAGGGACAAGCCCACGATGTGTAGTGACAAACTGAGAGGCTTGCACTCTTCCACTGACCCCCACAACAGAATCCCAAGACAGACCACAATTCTGTTGAACAGAAGAAAATCAAAGGGCCATCCCTGCTGTCAGCAGCTGAGCTGCAGAGCCACCCACAAGGACACTTCGTCCATCTGGCCTCACAGGCTGTGGGGAGAACATTAACAGCTGGCCTTATCACCTCTCCACAGAGGCCACCAGTTGGGATATTTGAGGACAGCAGCATCTGGAAGGGTTCCTCCAGAGGCAGCATGGGATCAGAGGAGTGGGGCCACATCACTGTTTGCTGTAACCCTGTAGTCCACAGCCACCTTGAGAATGGGAAGTGGAGCAGCCCCTTTCTGGCTAGGGTCAGGATGGCCTTCCTTGCCAAAGGAGTGCAGGTCAGAATAAAGGATAATAAAATAAGTTGATGCAACATAGGACCTCAGGGTCACACAGTGGAGGCCGGTGGTGTTAAATTAATGCTGGGTGTGAGACAGTACACACGACAGGAGAGGTAAGACGCATCACATCTTTCTGTGGTCTGTTGCACATCCTGGACTCTGCAACTCAGCACTGAGCCAAGGTGGTCTTCATTTCCTCCAGCAGGCTGCTGAGCAGAGTGGCATCGCTGCACTTCCCATCTACTGACACGGAGCTCTCGCCCTAGGGGATAGGCACGTGCATGTGTTTCCTGTGTGTGGGGGGGGTGGGGGGGGGCTGAAATGTCACCTCTCCTACCCTCGCTGGAACCTAGACCTCACTTTATTTTTTCGAAGCTATGTAGCCCCAACTTGGCTGGAATGCAGTAACCCTCCTCTGTCTCCACAATGCTGAGATGGCAGGTGTATAGATAGCATATAGCCCTCCAGGGCCTGAGACAGTTCTGAGCCCACCCTTTCCTTCCTCTTGCCTTGTGTTCCCAAACCAGATACATCTGGAGGGCCTGGTACAACTGGGAGGCCTCGTCTAACTGTGGGAGATGGGTTGCACTCTTGGGATGGGGACCTTAGAGGGCAGCCCCGGACAGGGAGGCATGTGCAGGGGAAACCCAGCCTCTTGTTGAGAACATCCTGGGTGGCTGCAGAGCAGCAGGCATTGGTGTGAGCTCACCTTCTTCACCAGCAGGCAGACATGGTGGCCCTGGATAGAGCGGCTGTACATGGAGGCACAGGAGTCTACTCGCTCCACAACTGCAACAGACAGGGGGGTCAGGAACATGCTCCCTGGAAGGCCCTCTACAGCTAGGACTGCCAGGACACAGGCTGGGGCCCATGCTGTAAAGGCACTCAGGCTGCAGGCCAAGGCCTGGTGCAGGAAGGGTCTGACTAGGGGTGGGAGAGTAGCTTCTGTCATTTCTGGTATAAAACTACCAGGAGTGTTATCTCTGTAACATTGCTTACCGGAAAAATGGTGGTAAAAGCATATCTTTGCCAGAAGATTCTGGAAAGACATACTAATGCCATCGACTTTGATGGAGTTCATGCTCAGGTCTCCTGACTCTAGCAACTTTGCAAAGGCATCACTGTGGGAGAAGAGAGAGAGAGAGCGTGATGGCAGGCCTGGGTGTCAGCAGTCACCTGGCATTAGGAATGCTGAGGCATGAGGGCAGCTTCAAACTCCAAGGCAGCCTGGGCTACCTACATGTGAGCATCAGAAACGGACAGGCATATAGGGCAGTCCTCCGCGACAGAGAGGCAACCATCTGCAGTGTTACCTGCCAGAAGAGGTGACCTCAGGTGGAGGCGGCGCCTGTAATGATGGCTGAGCACTCTCATGTTACCCCTGCCTCACAGCCCACGTTAGCAAGCTCTACCCCTCCTCTCCTCCCATGAGCTGTGTGGTGGGGCAGAGCCACACACCTGTAGCAGGGTGTGGTGATCAAGTACGAGCTACAGCTGAAATGCAGCCGAAAGTCCAACTTCTCATGGGTGGCTCCTTCATCATCCTGCAAGGAGAAAAGCTGTAGGGTGATTTTCCAGGCAGGCACTTTCTTTCCTGGGATGTTTGACATCCCCTGGGGAGTGGGAGGGGAGCTAGACCTCAGCATAGAGCGCATACCTTGGCAATGAAGGACAGTGTGCCTTTGAGCTTCTGGGCCATGACGATGCTCTGAATGGTGAACACAAACTGGGCCTCATTGGAGACGCCTGCTGGGAGACACTGCACTCAGTGGGCCAGCACTGACCCTGGGGTGTCTGTCTTAGCTGTCTGGGATGCTAGAGCGACAGAAACAATGGGTACTGCTGCAGCCCAGCCCAATGGCCCAGGTGAAAGCCAGCATGTGCCCCAAGAGTAGCACCAAGACATGGGACATCAAGAGCTTGGGGCCTTTCACTTCAGCTGTCCCTGAGAACTCTAGTTAAGTCCATTGTGAAGAGCCAAGGTGGCGTGATGAAGGCTAGGGCCAAAGGGTGGGCTCACCAGGAGGCAGCTGGAAAGGCACGGGCACACCATCGTGAACTGATGAGCCCTCTGGCCTGGCCATCTTGGTGTTGAGCGAGTCCAGCACATTGAGCTCCATGTTCTTCAGGAAGCTGTTGCTCTGGTTCTCCAGGATGATGGACACAGTCACTTGGCTGTCCTTCTGTAAGCTGGCTTGGATGTCATATGTCTGCATAAGCAAGGGCAGGGTCAAGGGCCAGGGACCAGCTGAGGGGAGGAAGGGAGCTCATTGCCAAGATCAAGGTCAGTGACCCAACCCCACCCCCATGAAAACTGCCGGTGGGCACCAGGCCCTCAAAATGCACTCTTCATGAAGCTGCACCCCAGTTCCTGTCTTTTTGACCCCTTGAGACAAAGTTTTGTAATGCAGCACTGGTTGGCCTTGATCTTGCAATTCCCCTGCCTTGTCTCAAGGTGTATTCTGCCCAGCTGCTTGCTCTTTCTTGCTAGCCAAGCTGTCCTCAGGCGGCCTGGTAATACTGGCTCTCAAGCTGTGGCTGGGTTGCAGAAAGTGCACTAAACTGGCGCTTGAGCTTGGTGCCCGGCTGCTGCCAACAGCCTCGCAAGGCTTCTGAGAATGGGTCTGCTCGGCCAATGGCCCTCCCTGCAGCAACCAAGTGTCACTTACCACTTTAATGTAGGGACTCTCAGCCAGAAGGCAGTAGCTGGACATGGGCTGGGGAGGAGAGACATGCTCGTCAGTTGTGAGTGACAGACCCATGTTTGGGGCTGGCCAATTCCCAAAACCTGAGAGCCACCAGATGTTTCAGGTCATGGGTCCCTCACCAAGCACAGGTCACAAAGCAGCTTGCAGAGGCCCCTGGGTCCCTCTCCACAACCCAGGTGGCACCCTTGGGCTGGCAGGTTGTCAAGAATGCTCACCGGGATAGGCTCCTCCTCCTCCTCTGCTGCCGCACCATTCTCCAGTGGCGCCACCTGCTTCCTCTTAGCTTTCTTCTTGTCTCGTGGCCTCTCCTCCTTCTCCTTCTCCTTCCTGTGTTTCTTCTTCTTGTGCCGGGATGATTTCTGAAGCAGAGTTGGGCTCAGGCCCCATGTCTCCCACAGAGGCACCCTTTAACCATTGTCTTCCCCTCAAACTATATGGTGGGGACCTCAGGGGAGCAGACAGAACAGCAAAACCAGGAATTGCACAAGTCACCATGGCTGGAGGAGGCCAGGCCTGGCAGACACTAGAACCTTGGGGCTCACAGATGAGTGTCAGGAGCTGCTCAGAGGGAAGGGGACTTAACAGCACAGATCAGCGAGAGTGTCACTGCACAGGAAGGATAGCCCTATTGGACACACCACAGAGGAAGAAACACTCAGCAGTGTGCCTATATTCGTATCATCCAGGGGCAAATGGACTAGCACTATGGCTGGCTGACAGACACAAGGCCCAGTCCCACACTGGAGCAACGCATGGCCACGAGTAAAAGCCAGGCTCCAACACAGCTTGGGAGGAGGCTTCAACGTGGGGCTTGGGGCTAGGTTGATGGCTTTGTGGTTAAGAGTGCTTGCTGTTGAATCACGAGGACCTCAGATCCTACGCCACACACAACTAAAGTCATCTTTAAAAAGACAAAATAAGGGGCTAGAGAGATGGCTCAGTGGTTAAGAGCACTGGCTGCTCTTCCAGAGGTCCTGAGTTTAATTCCCAGCAACCACATGGTGGCTCACAACCATCTGTAATGGGATGTTATGCCCTCTTCTGGTGTGTCTGAAGACAGCAACAGTGTACTCATATAAATAAAAATAAAGCCAGGCGTGGTGGTGCACACCTTTAATCCTAGCACTCAGGAGGCAGAGGCGGGCGGATTTCTGAGTCTACAGAGTGAGTTCCAGGACAGCCATGGCTACACAGAGAAACCCTGTCTCGAAAAACCAAAACCAAAACCATAAATAAATAAATAAATCTTTAAAAATAGATAAATAAATAAATAAATGAATGAATGAATAAATAAGCAAGAGATGCTCTCACTGAGAGCCAGATGTTAGAGGCCACTGAGTGTGAGACTCCATAATAGGAACTGTCTAGAACAATAACATCTAGACACAGCAAGGAAATGCGAGATGACTGGGGCTTAGGAGGGGATGTGGCAGATTGCTCACAAGGTGAAGCTCCCTACTAGGGTGATGGAAGGTTCTGGAATGAGATGGTGTTGTGGTGCACTGCTTAGAAACTGCACTGGAAGTACTAGATCCCTTTCAGAGGCTAAAGCACGAGGACTGCAGCTACCTCTTGAGGACACCACTACTGTGACCCCCTGTGAACAGGCCTACTGTCCTGGGGTTGATACAGGCCTGCCAGGGGTCCCTTGCCACAGCCTTGGGGTGGCTTGTCTCGTGCCTTACCCTTTCTTGGTCATGGTCCACGTGGTCCTCCTCATCTTGGGGCTCTTCCCCTTTGAGAACCTCACACTCATCCTTAGGGGAGGCGATAGTGCTCGCAGCAAGTTCTTCCTGCAGTCAGGAGGGTCATGGTCAGTTTTGGGGGAGGGGTGCAGTGATATTCAGGGGTTCCAGCTTTAGAAGCAGTAAAAGAACTTTGAATCCCACATAACCAGTGCTGTCCCACTTGAGGGCTGGTGACATCCTCCAAGGGGACAAACATCCTGCTGGATACCCCTCTGCCTCACTGAGCCCTGGTAAGCACAGTCCTACAGGACAGCAGACATAGACCACAAAGTACAGAAGGCCAGCCCACCAGGCTTGACTCCAGTCAATTATTGGTACTTGTATGTGACTCTGACTGCAGGGGATGCCTGCCTGTTACTCTCTGGCTCCTGGGGATACAAATGAGACCCTGAGGACACACAGAGCAGGCACTTACCGTGGATGGGGCAGGGATGGGGGCAGCAGCAGGTGGCAGGGTGGTGGACAGCCAGAAGTCTAAGTCCTCACCCTGAAGCCACAAGAAAAGGACTTTCGGCAAAGGCAGGGAGTGCCAGGGGCAAGGGCTGCTCTCCAGCCAGTTGCCACTCTCCCCTCCCTACCACAGGCCAGGCCTGACACTGTGCAGCAGCCATGGTGAGTCCTGCTCTGCTCACTCACACGCTCAGCTGCACCACTTCAGCCACCAGCCATGCAGAGGACTGCTAATGACTGGATGGCATCATGGCAAAGCAGCAGGGCTGAGCAGGAGGAGTGTGTATGTGTTCTGAGACACGTTCTCACAGGCTAACCTAGAAGTCAGGGCAATTCTTCTCCCCAGTCTCCCGAGTACTAGGATCTGTGAAGTGGGCAGGTGGTGCAGCCTGGGAAGTAGACCAAACATCACCAAACATCACACCTCAGATCCCACACCTCAGTGGGATCCTGGGCTTGATCCCCAAACTCAAAATGTGGTTTGTTTTTTTTTTTTTGGGGGGGGGGGGTTTCGAGACAGGGTTTCTCTGTGTAGCCCTGGCTGTCCTGGAACTCACTCTGTAGACCAGGCTGGCCTCGAACTCAGAAATCCGCCTGCCTCTGCCTCCCTAGTGCTGGGATTAAAGGCGTGCGCCACCACGCCCGGCTCAAAATGTATTTTAGACAGGCCTATTATCTCACCTACTCAAGAGACCAAGGCAGGAGGATTCCAAATTCAAGGCCAGCTTGGAACAACTAGTGATATCTACTCTCAAATGCAACGTAAAAGCAGCTTGAGAGCCTGGTATAGTGGCACATGCCTTTAATCCCAGCACTTGAGTGGCACAGATCTCTATGGATTTTGAGTCTAGCATGGTCTACATAGTGGACTCCAGATGGCTAAAACTATATAGTGAGACTCTGTCTCCAAACAAACAAACAAACAAACTAAGGGCGGGGCTGTGTGAGGGGGGAAATGGAAGGAGGGAGGCTGTGATCAGATGTAAAGTGAATAAATAAATTACTGGAAAAAACGTGGCCCAGGGATGTGGCAGAGCAAGTGCCCACCTAGAGTGTAGTGTGCACAGGTGAGTGCCCCCCCAGAGTGTAGCGTGCACAGGGTTCCAGCATGCGCTGCCCCCCCCCCCCCGCACACCCCACCCCACACAGACAGAGTTTGCAGAGGCCTGGCCTGCAGATAGTGGCTGGCTTTCCTCACAGCTTCCTGCTTTGCCCCACATCCCACATGCAGGCAGCTCTAGCTTCACAGCCAGGCTTGAGCCCCAGGTGCTCACCTTTTTGTCCTTCTTCTCTCTCTCTCTCTCTTTGGGCTTCTTCTCCTTCTTCTTGGGCTTCTTGCTCTTCTTCTCTACCCCGAGCACACCCTCCTTCTCTGGGGACTTCACCGCCTCCGCATTTCTATGTTTCTGGACAGGCAGCCTCTCACTGTCAGCCAGGGGTCTTGGGAGAGGAGGGGATGTGGGGTCACTGGGCTGAGCTGCGGCCCACCCCTTGGACAGCTGGCCCATGAATCCAGAGGCTCCAGCAAGTGCCCACTACAGCCACAGTGCCAGGAGCCCAGACCCTGCACCCTTCCCAAGTGCCCCAGTGTTCCCTCCCACTTTTTTTGTACGTGACAGACTATGTCCATGCTCATGTGGGATGTGGGTGTGTACAAGTTGTTGCACACATGTCTATGATCACATGGAGGGTAGAGGTGGATGTCAGGTGTTTTTTTCTGTCCCTCTCCACTTTATCTTTTGAGACAGGATCTCTTACTGAACCTGGAGCTTCCTAATTCAGCCAGGCTGGCAGCCAATGAGCTCCAGGGATCATTCAGTGCCCCCCGAATGTTCTCAAGCCCATGTACTTTCCACCTTAGGCTAAGGACTCTTAGCATCCTGGGAACGGGGACCTTACCACCCCAGGCACTAGCTCACCCAGTAGTTTGTTCCTCACCCCTCACTTACTTATCCAAGTCAATGTCCAGCGCCCTGTAGGGGTCATTGGGGTCTTTGTCATCCTCGTCACTAGGCAAAGCATTCTAAGGGAATGGAGAGGTCAGGGTTCAGTCAACTAACAACCAAGGGCTCTGCTGGAGGCTCCTGTCCCTTATGATCCAAATAACAACTGTCCAGACAATCACACCCACATCCATACCACATGTGCCAGGTGCCCAGTATCCTGGCTATAGCTCAGCCTGGGAGCACAGCCTTCAGTGGTACACACAGCTGGGGCTGCCAGCTCAAAGAATGGAGTAAAATACTGCCCATCATGGAGGGCTTGCAACAGGTCAATGTGTGGCTGTCTGAGTGTAGGGAGCCTGCCCTTTTAGGGACAGAGACAAGCTTGTTGTAACCAAGGCTAAAAGAGCTGAGAAGAGAGCAGGGCATGCTGGTGCACGCCTTTAATCCCAGCACTTGGGAGGCAGAGGCAGGCAGATTTCTGAGTGCGAGGCCAGCCTGGTCTACAAAGTGAGTTCCAGGACAGCCAGGGCTATACAGAGAATCCCTGTCTCAAAAAAACCAAAAAAAAAAAAAAAAAAGAGCTGAGAAGGGGCTAACCTCTGGCATCTCCTCAGTGATAATGTCCACACGCTGGGCGGGGGCAATGTCCTCATCACTCTCTGTGGGCAGAGAGCTGTGGCGACGCTTGCCCTTCTCCTTCTTCTTCCTTTTCTTGTCCTTCTCCAGCCGCTGCCGGTGTCTCCGCTGCTCCTCCAGCTTCACATACTGGTCTGACATGGGCATACCTGTGGGGAAGTGTGGATGGTTACAACTCAGGGACCAAGAACCCCATCAAGTCCTGACCATGAGCTTAGAGCCAACAGACACTTGCCTGGAACTTTCAGAGGCACTGAGAGGTCGATCTGTACCACAGGAATGTGCTCCACACCTGGTGCGTCCTGGTATCGCTGAAGGAAGAGCACAGGGTGTCAGTGAACCTCAGGGACTCAGGAGGGAGAAGGAGGGGACCCAGAGAGTAAGGCTCCCAGTGCAGCCTGGCAGTACTGCCCATATAAGCTGCAGGCTCCACAGACAAGAGCAGGGCCCTGGAATGTGACGTCATAGGGCTGCTAGGAGCAGGAGCTAACTGTAACCTTGGTACAGTTAGGGTTAGAGCCAAATCTATCCATGATGGTCTTTTCTCTTTCCTTCCTTGGACACAGGGATTTTGAGGACACATATTTTCGCTTAAAAATATGTAGCCAAGGGCAACCCTAATAGAGAATTCCATCTCTACCTCCTGACTGCTGAGACGACCATACTTGGTTGAGGTGGTGCTGTGGATGGGACCCAAGGTTCATCCATGCTACACAAGGGCTTTACCTGATACCACTGTCAGATCTGCCCACAGAAGCTGAAACCTCCTAGGAACATGAGAATCTGACAGGCCAGGCACCTGCCCACATGGAACCAGCACTTCCCGTGGGTACAATAAGCCAGCTGGGTAGAATGCCTTCCTCAAGGCAGTGGTCACTGCCCCTGGGGCCTCATCTAACCCATTCAGGGCTCTCCATCAAGGCCTGGATGCAGCACAGCCCTGCTCAGCTACAGCTGGGACTACCCAGGCACAGGCCCCTGGCCCCCAAGGCACTGCCATGATTATGTCACTCTCTTAGGGCTTCAGCATGGCAGCTGCTGAGGGATGCTTAAGGATACCACTTGCCTTCTGCGGGGATGGTGAGCTCTTGATGTAGAAGGGGTTGTTGGCTTGTTCCTGCTTCCGAGCCTCTCGCCGCTGTGGGAATAGGACTGCACATGAGCATGTGTCTCAGAGACATGCCCGTCCAGTTCCTGAGACCCCAGGTGGGCAGGGAGGGGCCAAAGTAGGAAGTGTGAGGACCACCTCCAGGGGCAGAGCTTACAGGTGGGCAGACTACCTGAGGTTCCTGCCTCCTGGAAACAGAAATGGTCTGGTCTGCTCACTCTGAGCCTCAACCTCTGACCACCATTCCTACTCCTACAGGCTCAGAAGCCTACTCTAGAGTTCCTGCTGAGTGTCCAGAAAGGGGAGTTCATGGGGGTTGGGGGACTGCCCTACTAGACAAGAGGACAAGGTAGAAGTCAAAGGTCCTCTGGCCTCTGTGTCACAGGCTATATGTGGCAACATAGCTGAGCCCCAGGTGCCCCTAAGCCTGACAATCAGCTACTCTTGTGAACATAAGAGTAGCTTCTGCCCCGTGCTGGGTGCTGCTGAAATGGCATGCTCACCCGAGCCAGTTCCTCTTCATCCTCCTCAGGCTGCCGGCGCCTTGTGTGCCTCGGCTCCTCTTCATGGAAGATGGCCTTGGGTTTCTCATCCTCAGACTCACTGTCTGAAGGTGGCTCATTGATCCAGGCATCCAGGTCCAGGCTGAAAGTACAGAGGGGATCACACAGTGTCCTTGTCTTCTCTGTGCTGTCCCACCATGACCACTGTAAGCATTAGTCCTTGGCAGAGGGCCACCATGCAAAACACACATCTTTCCACACCAGTACCCCAGGGATTAAGCAACCAGGGGTGCTACAGCCTCCTGACAGGAGACACAGAGATGGAAAGGTAGGAAGCCTGGGAGGAAACAACAGAATAGGAAAAATACAGGACCATGAAATCTGGCAAGGGGACTCCTAGAGGACCAGGGAACAGGAGGCACAACAGTCCCTGGATGGAGTGACTTTTTGTAAGTGAGCAAGGACAGGCTGTCTAGTCCCAGGGCCACTTCTTGTCACCTTGGCTGATGGCAGGTCACGGGGCATGAAAGCCCTTTTCTAATTTCCTAGATCAGGGACCATTTCAGTGGCTCCAGCCATCTCTCTTCCACATCCCCAATCCTCACCCTTCAGGAACTGGGACCTTTTTCTGAGCCTTGGGGGCCACAGGGTTCAGTTCACCAGCAAACAAGGCGCTCACTTCTTCAGCCACCGGCACACCTTTTGCTTGCAGCTTCTGAACATGCTTGACCAGCTGCAGGATGCAGGACGCCTAGGAAAGCAGCAGCCAAGAATGGGTACCTGTCCAGAGCCACTCAGCCATTTGGAGAGACTCGGCCAGGTATCTGAGCATGGAGTGCTGGTTCCTGGCCTCTATCCATGTACATCAGCTATAGACCTACTTATGTCTGTGACTATCTCAGACAAGGAAAGACAAGCCTTATCAGGGTCAGAACAGGAGGGAGCTCAGTTCAAATGGAGAAGACTACATGTAATGTCACCTCCTGTGGAGCCACCTATGGCCACTCAGTCCTGTGCTGGATCTAATTCTGCACAGACACAGTTGTACTAGGCAGCCCTCGCTACCATGCTGCCCAATCAATCCCAACAAACATCAAGGTGTGGCTCAGTGTGGGTTCACACTTCCCACCAGGCTCAACCTGGGACAGCTCAACCATGGATGAATCACCACTCAGACCTAACCTCTTGAAAGGAGGGTCCCCTGAGATCTATCAGAAGCCACATAGCACCTAGTTCAGTGACAGCCTATTATTACCATGGGGTACCAAAAGCAGCCTTGGCCACTGGGCCCCAATATTCAGGTATTAAGTCAAAATGGCCCAGGACCCTTAGCACGTTGTGACTCAGTGACACAGCACATGCCTGACACACACAAGCTCCTACTCTAGAACAAACAGACAAAGATGGTCCCAAACGAGCTCTCCCACAATAGCAGCAGAGCCCTGCCCACCCATACCACCTCCTACCCAGGCTCTCAGGCCCATCAACACCCAGTCCCTGCTCACTGACCCCAAGCCCCAGGTGGGCAGAACTAGGATAGGGACTCAAACAACTCACTTCGGAAAAAGAAGAAAAATCTGTCCCATCTATTGGCTCTGCTGGGGCCAAGGACCTGGAAGGGGGCCAAGGGTGTCTCCAGAGTGTCCCTGGTAACAGCACTGGGGTTATGTGCTATGCAGGGAGCTGTGGAACCTGTAGGAGGCTGCCTGGCTGGAGGACCTCTGTAGTGGTGTATGGAATGTGGGTTGTGGGTGCCCACAGGGCATGAGCACACACGGCCATTGCCAGGTTAAGGTTAGTCTTAGCTAGGAGCAGAATCCCCAGTTTGCAGCCTTACCCGCTCCTGCACCTCCAGGTCGGCGCTCTGCACAAACTGTGGCAGCCGCTCCACCAGTAGCTGGGTGACCTCCTGTGCAGCCTCAGTGTCAGCAGCCTGCTCCTTCTGCTGCAGGATGGACGCGTACAGCTTTACCACGTTCTGCACATACACAGCCTGGATGTGGCCGGGCAGTGTGGTGACCTTGGGCCGCAGCATAGCCTCCAGGGTTTGCTGGGGTCCCTGTAGGTGCCTGGGGGACAGGGGCTGCATGAGGCTACTGAGCATACCCACACACCCATCTCACAAGTACATAAGGCCAGCCAGTGTGGGAGCTAGGCTTCTCAGCTAAAACACAACACTGGGACACCTGCTCTACTATGCACAAGTGGGAAACCAAGAACCTTGAGTTCCACAAAGGGACATTGTTTTGGACAAGCTCCTACTCTAGAACAAACAGACAAAGATGGTCCCAAACGAGCTCTTCCACAGCAGCAGCCAGTACATAAGTACTGGAAACAATAGCATGTCAGGAGAGATGGCTCAGCGGTTAAGAACACTGACTGTTCTCCCAGAGGTCCTGAGTTCAATTCCCAGCAACCACATGGTGGCTCACAACCATCTGCAATGGAGTCTGACGCCTTCTGGTGTGTCTGAAGAGAGCAATGGTGAATACGTAAAATTAAAAAAAGGAAAAGGAGGGGCTGGTGAGATGGCTCAGCGGGTAAGAGCACCCGACTGCTCTTCCGAAGGTGATAAGTTCAAATCCCAGCATCCACATGGTGGCTCACAACCATCCGTAACGAGATCTGGCGCCCTCTTCTGGAATGTCTGAGGACAGCTACAGTGTACTTACATATAATAAATAAAATAAATTAAAAAAAAAAAAAAAGGAAAAGGAAACAATAGCAAAGACGTGACTGCCACTAGTAGTAGACACAGAGGGCAGAGGACCTACGTGATCTATATGGCTGACTTGCTGTCATCCATTTGTTCCTAGTAATGAGCATTTGCCTGATATGAACAAGACCCTGGGTTCCGATTTCTAGCACCACAAAAACTGAACACTCATCAATAATTTCTCCTGGCATCCATGTACTGTGCTGTGGAGTTCAAAGAGGAGGCTCCCAATAGATCCTCAAAGGACAACTGAGCCTCTGTGGCCTGAGCTCTGGGGCAAGGGAAGTGCTGGGCAAATTTTGTGGTTTTTCCAGAGAAATGTGCTCCCCAGGAGATTTCTGTGACAGACTGACAACAAATCCACACCTCTCTGGGTCACAGCTGTCATGTGTCTTCTGAACAGGTGTAAGAGGTGGAATGGAGGTGCTGTGGCCACCCCAGCCTACCCACCTAACAGTCCTGGAACCTGGTGAGAGTAGCTCACTATCAGCACTGTATGCCGAGTCATCTGAAGCAGACTAGAGCTGCCTCATGGTCTAGAGGGCACCCTCTCCACAGCCAGTGTGACCCAAATTGGCCAAGCCACTCCATCGAAAGAGATAAGAGATCACTTGGGCAGAGCTGCCCAGAAGTGACCATCATCAGTCAGGCAAAGGGTCTGTCTGCCTACATGTCCCCCCACTAGGCCACCTCCAATGGCTGCCCCGACTCACTCTGAGAACTCCCCGCAGATCCAGGCAGCAGCATAGAGCACCTCACAGATACCATTGCGTTGGGTGCTGCTAGCTACCAGGTGAGCACTGTCAAGTAGGGAGGACATCTGTGACACAGCAAATTTGCGAATGGCCTTGACCCGGATGGCCACGTCCAGCATCTGTGCAGCAATGAGGTGGCCATGGCGGGTGCCCTCCAGCCTGGTCAGCTCCACAAGGATGCTGATGTACCACTCGAAGTTGGTGATGTGCTGGTAGTTGGACTGGCTACAGATGTCAATGATCTTGGTGAGCAGTTCGTCGCGATAGGTGGTGCCCTCGGCCTTGTCCACATGAGTCATGAGCTTCTTCACAATCTCCATCAGGTTCTTCTTGGACACCTGTGGGGTACAGGCAGATATGGCCAGCCATGAACACGGACAACCAAGATGGAACTCATGAGCCCAAGAGGGATAGCTTCCTCCCCAGACAGCAAAACTGTATCAAACCAAGGGAGACTGACAGAGACTCTCATACTGGGTATCCAGTTCTATCCCCTGGACAGGTACCATTGGCTGACTGTAGCAGGTTCAGGCTGCTGTCCCAGCCTGGATAGTAATGACCCAAGTACCGAAGCTTCACAGGCCCCCCCATCCTGGCCACAGGGACACATACCATTCCATAAAGCAGGTCAAGGGCACGCAGGCGGATGGACTCGTCCTTGTCATCCAGGCACTGCAGGATCAGGTCCTTGTGGGACTGTACAGACTTGGGGTGTGTCTTCAGGATTTTAGACATGGCCAGCAGCCCCAGGTACTTTACTGTGAAAACCAAGTGGCCATTAGCTTGGGGACAACAAGTGGAATACCATGATCCACGGGTGTATCAGGGGTGCTGCCTTCAGCTGATGGCCACTTTTGTGAGCCCCACCTCACCCAGGAAGCCATGGTGGAGACTTGTACCCAACCTCTCATAGCATGTCTACACGCACAGCCCTCTGGAGACTGGAGGAACAGGACAGTAAACCCAACTCCAGAGCGTTATAAGCTCCGGTTTCCACAGGCACTGGCCTTCCCAAGCACAGACCCACACACGGACACACAATTATAAATGACAAAAACTTACAAATAACTTAAAAATACATGTTAGATAGATAGATAGATAGATAGATAGATAGATAGATAGATAGATAGATAGATAGATAAAAAAGAACCCTGTGAGCTGGGCGTGGTGGCGCACGCCTTTAATCCCAGCACTCTGAAGGCAGAGGCAGGCGGATTTCTGAGTTCGAGGCCAGCCTGGTCTACAAAGTGAGTTCCAGGACAGCCAGGGCTACACAGAGAAACCCTGTCTCGAAAAACCAAAAAAAAAAAAAAAAAAAAAAAAAAAAAAAAAAAAAAAAAAAAAAAAAAAAAAAAAAGAACCCTGTGTTGTACACTTTTCATCCCAGCACTCAGGAGGCGGAGGCAGATGGATGGATCTCTGTGAGTTTAAGCCAGCCTGGTCTATAGAGTGAGTTTTAGGACAGCCAAAAAAGGAAAAGAAGAAAGAAAGAAAGAAAGAAAGAAAGAAAGAAAGAAAGAAAGAAAGAAAGAAAGAAAGAAAGAAAGAAAGAAAAGCACCCCAATGATGTTGTGTCTGAGGACCCTGCCCACAAGCTCTAAAGGTCACTGCTAGCCAAAATGACAGTGGCTGCTGGCCCAGTGCATGCCTCATGAAAAATGAAGGGAGAGGCTGAAGCAGGAGCCACAGATGACACCTGTGCACCTGAAGCCTCACTTGTGACAGGTTTTGAGGTAGTCACATCAACAGAGATGGCCCAGAGATGCTTTCCAACAGCATGGACCTGAGAGCTGCCGAGACTGGTGTGTGAAGTAGGGATGAGAGCCCCTGGGCCCTATGAGCAAGTCTATCAGGCCTGGCTCTACTGTAGACAACAGCCTGCCACTTGGTCTGGTAAGCAGCAGATGACACTGACACAGTCCCCATTCTGGAGCAGGTTTAAGCAGAGAGCAGTGTAGGGACATACGGAAGGCAGCAGTGGGTTGCTTCATGTTTCTCTGGGGTTCAGGGAGAGACTAGCCAGACTGCGGTGAGGGCTACCACTCTATCCACAAAGCCCTCCAGCGGGATTAGCATGAGCACAGCAGAGGGCTTTGGGCCCAGGAGCATTTGGTCCCCTAGGTGTGAGATTTCTGAATCCCAGGCATGGCATTCAGGCGTGACAGCCAGGGAAGGCAGCAGGGACTTACAGTTCTGGTCGGAGTCTTCTATCAGTATCCTCAACTTCTGAACGCATAGCTGAGAGGAGGAAAGCCACACTGGTCTGCACCCCACCACCATGCCCAGCAGCCCACCACCAGCCCTGACCAAGAGCATGCATCTGGGGACAGGGAGGGCAGGTGACTGCAGCCTTTGCTCTGGGGACCCTGCTCAGCATGACTAAGTGGACTGGCAGGCGCCAGTGAGGACAAATGGGAGCAAGTACTGGGAGCACGGAGTGTCCACAGCAGCTGCCCAGGCAGGCTGACTAGGTCCCCACAGGGCAGGTGGAAGTACAGTGGAGAAAGGAGGTGCCTGTGGGAGGGCTAAGGCTGGAGGATTTCTTCATGCTTCAAGCTGTTCAAGAAAAATGAACTTGGAAGTGACCACTGCAATCATTTCCAGACTGGCTGAGGAGCCCCACTCGTGCTGATGAGCACAGGCCTGGAGACAGATGTACCTGGATGCTGGCGCTGTGGTTGGGCATCCCAGAAGACAGTGAGATGAGCACTGGGACACATGAAGGTCAAGGTTAGTGGCCTGGGTCAGACACTGACACCTACTAACCCATCCCACCAACAGGGACCTGGCTGCCTGGTTCACAGGAGGCTTGACGCTGCACATTCAGAAGGCAGATGGACAGGTTGGAACTTGGGAAGCCAGGGGATCTGGCCTGGGTCTCCCATCCTCCCTAACAGGAGTGGCTCTTAGACCTAAAGTACTGGTACCTAAGACAGGATCACACAGTTCCTATTCCTCTCTGGGATCTGGGATGCAGATCTGTGCTGGGCAGAGTAGGCCGGAGATCCATCAAGAACCCTAAATGCTCATGGTTTTAGGGAGCCCTCAGATGACAACACTCCACACATTATAGGCTATAGCTGGGACATGGAATGAGCTCACTCCCAGGGAGGGTTCCAGAAACCCTACCTGCTCTGCCTGTGGCTGACTGCTGGGTCCTGTCACTGGGGTACAGCTGCAAAGATAGCCATATGACCTAGGGACTCCCCTGTGATCACTGGGACCTTAAGACCTTTTATCAGAGCTCAAATCTTCAAGGCACCTTCCCCTGTTCCCTTCCTGTTCCCTTCACCCAGGCAGGACAGCAGGGGAAGAAGGCCACGTTCAATCATAAGCCCAAGGGTGTGGGGCCCATGTTCTAACTCTCTAGGTGTGTTGCATGTGCATGTGCATGTGCATGTGTGTCAAGACAAAGTAAAGAGCAGGCCTCCTCAGCAATCCTTCCTACCAGGATTTTTTCAGCCAGGTTCTCCTGCTGATCCTGGAACCCACTGACTGGCTAAAATTCCTGGGATCTGCCTCTCTGCCTGCTGGCTTCCTGGTGCTAGGGTTACAAAGCCCAGTCCTGACCTGTGTCATGTGTGCACTCAATCCCCTATGCCTGCAGAGTGACCACACGGCCACCTCTCAGGTCTGCTCCTATGCATCTGTGGTTGACATAGCTATCTCAGCTCAGTTCTGCTGGAGGAGCATGGAGGCCTGGAAAATGGGATATGGACTGCAAAGCAGAAACCTGTGGGTCTTGGGCTCTGTCCCCAAGCGGGGGATAACCTCTCAAATTTGCATAGTGGTCTGAGGAAGGGCTGGGAATAAGCCATGCAGAGACCTGAGTTTATACCACCCTGTAGAAGAAGGCTTGGGCAGGGGACACTAGCTGCCTCATCCAGGGAATGCTCTGGGTCCTGGTGCTCAGCTCCTTCCCGCAGGAGGAACTGAACCCTCTCCCAGCTCAGTAGCAGTCAGACAGAGATAGAGCACTGTTGACTCCACCCCCCTCCTAGCAGAGCAGTCAGCACACTCACCGGCAATTACGGTGTTCACACACTCGTACAGCAGGGACATGGCAGAGGTGCTGAGAGAAAGGAAGAAATGAAGAGCTAGCCCAAGTGTCACACACAAACAAGGTTTCACTGCTGGGCTCCATGGGAATAGTACCACTGCCACCCTTCTAAAGTCCAGTGACACCATGATTCCTGTGGCTCCTCTCAGGCAGGAGATGCAGGCCAACACTGACTTCTTCCACCCCCAAACCCTGTCCCTGTGTGTGCCATGATGGCCTGCTGCTCCTCCGGTGCCACCCTTCCAGAGCTCAGTTCAGAGGGACACGGCACAGCTCTGGGGCCCCAGGATGGTAAAGGACTACATGAATGCAGGGCTCAGTGTAAGTCCAGGTCAAAGCTGACTCAACTGAGTATAGTGGTGCACACTTAAAATCCCAGCTCCCAGGGGAGTTGTGTGAATTCCAGGCAAGCCTGGGCTACAAAGCAAAATGTGCCAAAGGAAAAAAAGAAACAGACTATAAACACAGTAGCCTTGGTCAGTGAGATAGGAGGTATGATGGACAAGGGTTGTGTCAGAATGGCACCAATGTCCCTGCCCAGGGGTGGCAGCCAAGGAATAGCTACCTGTGAATGAGGTTGGTGAGAGGCTCGATCAGCTTCTTGCCCAGCCTGGGCTCCAGAGGAGTCAGGGCACCGAACTATAGGAACAGGGGTGTTGTGGTCACCAGGATGCCTGCAGGCCATGGACCCAGGCCCAGCACATCCCACCCCTCAGCACTTACCAGCTTAATGATCTTGATGAGGACCCAGTTGTTGGTGGAGGATGTCATGAGCTTGAAAAACAGTGGAGCCAGAGACAGGTAGTTTTTAGGGTTGCGGCGTGCCAGCTCGCAGATGACATTAACAGCTGCAGACTGTACCCCTAAGGACCAAGAGAGGGGTCCACATCATCAAAGAGTAGAACATTCTACTACCAAGATGGTATCTCCATCAACAAGGGCATCCTTGTTTACAAGGACTGTCGCCATCAGTAACAATGATACCTACAGAGCAGGACACGTCTATCACAGCAAAGGAGGCTTCCCTATCTGTGCTACAGGACTGTGGAAACCTAAGGACACACTGGAGATTGATTGTCACCATGCACATGGCTAGTTAGAACCCCAGGCATGTGGCACAGTAAACAGTTCCTGGACTGCTCTGAGCAGAGGGGAGCTGAGGAAACATTGCTCCTGACTAGTATAGATATGTTATTTTTTTATACCATGCCACTTTAAATAAGATTTATTTTTTGTGAGCATTTGCTGCCATGTACACCTGTGCACCACATGTATGCAGAGCCTGGAGACTGAAAAAGGTCCCTTGGATCTGGAGTTATAAATGGCTATGAGCCACCATGCGGGTGCTGAGAACTTAACCTGGGTCCTCTGCAAAAGCAGCCAGTGCTCTAACCACTGCGCTGTCTCCAGCTATACTTCTCCTGGGTACGGATGTGGGAAAGAGACTTCTCTATGGTGTAGGCATCCTTAGTTACTCATGTTCATGCGAGCAACTCCAATGAACTATCAGCCTCTTAAGGCAGATCTGAGTGGTGTAGGCAGCACTTGCTACTCTGTGGGTTCTTCTTTCTTCTACCCTTCTCCACCCTCTTTCTACCCCTAACACTAGATAGGAGAAAAAAAATGACAGAGGCAAAGGGGACATCATTATTGTTTGTTTACTTCCTCCTGATTAGGAACATGGTGTTTCTTGGAACAAGTTTGATATTTGCCATCAGGATATCTAATTTTTTTTTCATCTCATTTCTTCTTCTTTTTTTTTTTTTTTCCTTGTTCCGGTCAACCCCGCTAGTTCCAGCCAGCCCCGCTCGCTCCAGTCGCCCCCCACCACGCTCCGATTAGCCCCGCTCTTTCCGGCTGTCCCCGTTCAGCCCCACTTGCCCCGCCCCCCCTCCCCTGCTGGCTCCGGCCGTCCCCGCTTGCTACGGACAGCCTCGCTCGCTCCGGTTGGTCTCTCTGGTCCAAGGATTCATTTCTTTCTTTCTTTCTTTTTTTTTTTTTTTTTTGGTTTTTCGAGACAGGGTTTCTCTGTATAGTCCTGGCTGTCCTGGAACTCACTCTGTAGACCAGGCTGGCCTCGAACTCAGAAATCCACCTGCCTCTGCCTCCCTATTAAAGGCGTGCGCCACCACTCCCGGCCAAGGATTCATTTCTTATTATTCTTCATAAGTACGCTGTAGCTGACTTCAGACGCACCAGAGGAGGGCGTCAGATCTTGTTACGGGTGGTTGTAAGCCACCCTGTGGTTGCTGGGATTTGAACTCATCACCTTCGGAAGAGCAGTTGGGTGCTCTAACCCGCTGAGCCATCTCACCAGCCCCTTATTTCTTCTTTATAACAAACAGAGGCCAATAACAACCAACCAACAACCAACCCCTCTTCTCGGGGCCTGTGATGTATATGCTCAGCCCAGGGAGTGGCACTATTAGATGTGACCCTTTTGGAATAGGTGTGTCACTGTGGGTGTGGGCTTTAAGACCCTCATCCTAACTGCCTGGAAGCCAATCAGAGGAAGATGTACAACTCCCAGCATCTCTTGCACCATGCCTGCCTGGATGCTGCCATGTTCTTACCTTGATGATAATGGACTGAACCTGTGAGCCTGTAAGCCAGCCCCAATGAAATGTTGACCTTATAAGACTTACCGCAGGACGTGGTGGTGCACGCCTTTAATCCCAGCACTTGGGAGGCAGAGGCAGGAGGACTGGTCTACAAAGTGAGTTCCAGGACAGTCAGGGCTATACAGAGAAACCCTGTCTCAAAAAACCAAACCAAGACAAAACAAAACAAAACAAAAGACTTACCTTGGTCATAGTGTCTGTTCACAGCAGTAAAACCCTAAGACAGGGCCCTAGCATTTATATAACCTCTGAAAAGTCCCCAGAATTCCAAACATTATACAATCACAGAAATTATCTGCAGCTGGTAAAACCACACTTCTGCTAGAGCAGGAGGCAAATCATAGCCAGCTGCTTCGAACAGTCCAGAAGCAGCCCCACATCTCACACCTAAGATTAAAACAAAACCATTCTTATGGTATTTCTGTGCATGGTCACTACTGACTGGGTTTCTTTGGTCTGTCACTGCTGCCCTGTGTGGGAGGGGACAGACTGGACATGGATGACTTTTGTTCTCTCAAGGAAAGGTTCACATAGCCCTGGGCTAAGCTACCCTACTTCAGCACTCACATGCTCACAGAAGCACAAACTGTTACCAACCCCACTGGAATCCCTTAGCCTCCACTGCAAGGAGCCTCCGAGACTTCCCAGGTGATAGCTCTGCTCTCTATGCCTCTGCCTCAGGATGACACCAAAAAGACCACCCAAGGCATAGAGGGGCTGGAGACAGGGAGATCAAGTGGCCAACACTTACCAGTTGTCAAATCTGTCCTATCTACTGAAGCCCCAGTAAGATCTGCTTCCCAAAGATGGGAGGAGCACTTCTTGCCAGCTCAGCAGCTGTATGGGGCAATGAAGAGCCCCACCTCCACAGGAAGAGGGAACTGCCATGCCCAGCCTCAGTCACTGCTTACTTTTCTAAGGATGGAGCCAGGCTGGCCTTGAACACTTGACTTTCTGCCTCCACTGCCAGGTATTATGCTACTGTACTGGCTAGGTTTGTGTCAATTTGACACAGCTGGAATTATCACAGAAAAAGGAGTTTCAGTTGGGGAAATGCCTCCATGAGATCTAGCTGTGAGGCATTTTCTCAATTAGTGATCAAGGGCCCCTTGTGGGTGGGACCATCTCTGGGCTGGCAGTCTTGGGTTCTATAAGAGAGCAGGCTGAGCAAGCCAAGGGAA
>LR749565.1:900880-1061297 GCA_902729485.2 Mus minutoides | reverse complement strand
AAACAGCGATGTGGAAGTGTAAGCCAAATAAACCCTTTCCTCCCCAACTTGCTTCTTGGTCATGGTGTTTGTGCAGGAATAGAAACCCTGACTAAGACAGCTACCATGCCTGCTTTTTATGGTGCTGGGGATGGGACCCAGATTTCCGTATGTGCCAGGTGGGCATTCTATGAGAGTAGAGCGCAGCCTCTGCTTTCCTACTTTTTACCCGTGACAAGGTCTTTCAGTCTATAGCCCAGGCCATCCTAACAGTTCTTCTGCATTACTGTGCCAAACACCCGAGGTAGAGCGAGCCACCAGAACAACTGGAGCCCTGTCACTTTCTGGGCTGGAAACAATTGAACTAAATGTCTGGCCTGCTGAGGGGCAGTGCTCCCTGCAAGCCATGTGCTCTGGACCTCATGTATTCCTCAAGAGGCCAGGAGAGACCTGGTTCCACAGATGGCCAGGTGGCAGCCAGCAGGCTGGGAAACATGAGGATGGACCTCTTACTTTGAACACACACAGCACCTGCACCAACACTCATGTGCCTCATGAATAAAATGCAAGGTGCGTCTCTTGTACCCCAATCTGACGGATCTGATGGCATGATTTGCCCCAGCCTATGCTGGGCTGTATGGCTGCTGTAATGTGGTCCCAGCCACAGGACCTGCTCTGCTAGGAAGTGTGCTCCTCTTAGCAGGCTTGGGTATTTCTGTTTCTCAGGCTACCATGACCCCTTACTCATCTCCTCCCAGTTCTCTGACTCACACAGCCTGAGAGTGGGTTCTGACCACAGACCACACAGTTGTGCTACAGTCCGTCTCAGGATGCTGCTTCCAGAACACCAGGCAGCACAAGCCCATGAGGGACATAGTCATCAGTTTACCTGTGTGGATCACAGAGGGAGGTGCTCATGTTGCTCAAATCCTAAATGACCACAACTTTAACCAAAGGACATATGCTCCCCTTCATATGCTCCTCAGCCCCTCAGGGCTTCTGGGCTGGCTGGATGTAAGGTCTACTGTACCCTGTCCTGCTCAGTCAACTCTGCAGAGGTGGAAGATGGCAAGACTGACTGCTCACTTGCCACAGCTGCACCGCTCCCAGGGACCCCTGGGGCCCTACTGACTTCATAGTAAGCTGGCTGTGTTGGACCTGACTATCCGCTCAGACAAGGAACCTGTGAGCCATGGGGAGTCTCAACTAACTCTGTGTGCTATGGCTTGTGGCTGTCAGCCCATCACCAGCGCAGATCAGAGAGGATTTGCGACAGGGACCCATATCCATGTTTCTACCATCCCCCATCCTCCCATCCTCCCAGGAGCTGGCTGGGCAGAGCTTCCTGTCACCAACCTGGGTCTGGGTCCTCCAGCTTTTCCTTAAGCCGGGGGAAGGCAGGACGCAGAGACTCGGGGTACTTGAGGAATACTTTGTACATGATCAGCACTGCCTTCTTCCTGATGTACGGCTTCGTGTGAGACATCTGTGGAGACAGAAGGGTGGCTGGTGACCCACTCACCTGGTCAGCACCCATGACTCTTGCACACCTCACTTCCGCTTAACCCACCTAGAGCAGGCCCTGTCCCTGCCCTCTGTACCTGCCTGCCTTAAGAGGGCAGTCTCTGGTTATAATGTGTGGCCCTGTTCCCAAGCTACACTCACTCAAGTCTCCTCCAGGACAGCTTCTGCTCTGGCACTAGTGGTGGTGGGGTTACCCTTTAGCCCATCAGGCTCCAATGGGCTCTCCATGCATATCCGATGAGCTTTCTAACCCACAGGGCTGGCAACTATCTGGAAAGCCTCACAAGCTATGCATCTACTCGGTGGGCTGGGCAATCTGTCACAACAGCTGCAGTCACCACAAAGGAGTGGATGCACATGGAGGGTCCCAGTGGAGCTCTGTTTACAATAGGTACCTGCTAGATCTGGATGGTGACCACCAAGCAGTAATCCAGAGGACAAACCCAGGAGAAAGCAAGGCTGACTTTTGCTCTGTCCCAATTACCCCAGCTACACAGCAGCCACTCTGAGGGCCTCCTCAGAGCAAGGGCTCAATACCGAGTTCTGGGCATCACTGGATGAAGGTAAACAGTGGTGTAGGCATACAGAAACTCACCAGGGTCATGATGTCATTTGCCAGGTCTCTGGCAAGATCTGGGGTGACAAAACAGGACAGACCAGTCAGTGCCACTCCAGTGTCGTACTGGCTGGGGCTGCTCAGGTCCTGCAAGGGGACAACAGGAGGGTGAGTGGCAGTCCCTTGGGACTATCTGTATGTCTGTAACCTAGCACGAGGGAGCCTCTCACAGCTCTTCTACTGTCATCAAGAACTGGAACACAGGTCAGAGGCAGAAAACACAGAAAGCTCTGTGTGGAAGCCACCAAGTCTCTGGGCTCCTTGGGGACAGAGGTTCCTTTGCAAGTCACAACTCTTGGACAACTTCCTGGTTCCTGGCAATGCTATAGGGACCTTTTTTATTCAGCGACTCCCTCATGATACCAGGAACAGTCCTTTGGCTGTTCTGATCTGAGATGCTCTGGGCCAATTAGAAGGAGTTCATCCTTCTAATGTATAGGGCCCAAGGCAGAAGACTGAGACAACTTCTTCCCAGTGCCCTGACTCCCCACTCTAAGGCAGTGTACCTGTTGCTAGAGGGTGTACCTCAGTTATGCTATATACATGGGGCATGCTCAGAGTGCTGGCCTCATGATTATTAACAGAATGCTGTGAGCTTTAGGGACTTTCCGGGGCTCAAACAGCATCAGAAGCTATGATCAGCCCTTTACCCTCAGTGTCCAAAATTTGCAGTGCCATCTCCCAAAGGAACAGAAAGGAAAGCAGTGGAATCAATGAAAGCACTGCTCCCCTTACTAGGAAAGCACATCAGGAATACACACAGAGATGACAAGATGGCCTGGAGCTTGGCCTTGAGAACCCCATGCCCAGATCCCATGCTGGTCTAGACTATACCTCAGCTGCAGAGGCCTGGGACATGTGCCCTGCTGTGTGGACAGAGATCTCAGCTGCACAAATACCAGGTCCCAACCAGGATATCAGCAAGTTACTGCTATCCTCAGTAGTAGGACACCTTCTCTTATGAAGCTGAGCTCCTGTGTCTTAGAGAGGAAGGCCTGACCCACAGCCTCACACACTGCAGGCATACAGACAGTGAGATGCTGTTGTTGCCAGAGCCAGCCTCAGCCTCAACCCGACTGCTCACCTCTGTATCCCACTCCCCTTCCTCCTAGAGCCCACATGTCCAGTCCTCCCAGAGCCTGGCCACTCAAGTCCAGCTTTGTCTTATAAGGCTCACGCATGCAGGAGCAGCACCCAGGAGCCTCCTTTAGAGGGCCCTAATCACTCAGACCCTTGCTCTTCTCAAGGCCTGGCCAACTCAGATTATCTGCTCCTCCAAATAGCTCTGGCTCACCCAGGCCTCCTGCCTGACCCCATAACCCAGAGACACTGACCATGTGGCTTGCAGCACAACACCACTCAGCCCTGCACCTCCCACCTCACCCCTGCCCTCAGCCAGGCTCTATCCTCATCAGCACCATGAGCCCAGCTATCCTACTGTGGCTCCCATATTCATTCCTCTTCCACCTGACAGTTGCCTGCCAAACACACACCTGCCACCTCACACTGAGGGAGTCCTGCTCTTGCTCCAGCATTTGAGAACAGAGAGATGCACTTTATGGCAGAAACTACAAAGGGGCAGAAACAAAGAGTAGCCAGCACCCTGTGGTTTTCAGCACAAGGTAGGCAGGAGCAGGATGGTATCAAGGAAGACTCATCCACTCCCTCCCTCACACTCACACTCACTCCCTCACACTCACTCCCTCACACTCACACCCAATCTCTCAGACACTCCCTCACTCACTCCCTCACACACCCATTCCCTCACACTCACCCACTCCCTCCCTCACACTCACACCCTGACACTCACACCCACTCCCTCACGTTTAGTCTCTCACACACTCCCTCACTGACCATCTAGAGGCCTGGGAGCCAGCAGGCAGGCAGGAGCCCAGTGCGGACAGGGACAGGCTGTAGCAGTGTGCATTGAGCAGGGAAGGGAGGAGGGATGTGTACTCCAGCCTGAAGCCCTCTAGAATGTGAAGGCCCATGCTTGCTAAGACCAGATCTCTCATCTGCTGAGACACAGGGGATATGAGTGAAAAAGCCTTGAAAAGCTACCCCAGGCAGGTGGGACTGTCAGCTAGCTGATCTTCTGTGGCTCACTTGAATGGCAGGAAAGCATCAGGGCCTACCTTTCGGATCTGGTTGGTGGTCAGCATGATGACGTCGGTACCTTCATGGAAGCACTGGGAGGCTGCAAGGTAGCCAACACGCTGCAGAGTCAACAGCCACAGTGTCAGAACCAGAGCTACCTAAAGCCCCACCAGGAGCACTCAACAAACACCTGGAGACACTGAGTGTGACAGCAGCAGGGCACCTGGATCTCCAGCTAAGCACTGGGACATAGGCTTCTGAGGCATGGTCCTAGTGGCCCTCCCAGCACAGTTCTAGCTTCACTGCTGTACACACACGAGCAGGGGAGGCAGCACTCTGGTTCTCATAATGTACCATTCCATCCCTCAAGGCACTCGCTTAGGGGCTGCGTGCTTTCAGCATTATATGGCACACATACAATAAGACAGGTAACAGGAGAAAATGTCTAAAGGGACCAGTGGCCCATCTTTGTCAACCAGAGGGTGGAAAATGACCAGTCATGACAATGACCCCACAACCAGGTTATCAGAAGCCTTGGGACAGCAGTGCTGATAAGCCTTAGCCAGGTATGTTCCAATCAAACACTGCCAATGCTGGGCACAGTGGTGCAGCCTGTTACTGCAGCACTCAATAGGCAGACAGAAGACTGGCATTCAATTCAGGACCAATCTCTGCTACAGGGAATTCAAAGCCAATCCACAGTGTGGGAGACTGAAAACAATGGCTGCCCTAACAAACCACTGTTTTTTTTTTTTTTAAAGATTTATTTTATTTATTATATGTAAGTACACTGTAGCTGTCTTCAGACACTCCAGAAGAGGGCGCCAGATCTCGTTACGGATGGTTGTGAGCCACCATGTGGATGCTGGGATTTGAACTTATCACCTTCGGAAGAGCAGTCGGGTGCTCTTACCCGCTGAGCCATCTCACCAGCCCCAACAAACCACTGTTAAGCCATGTACACACCTTTAATCCCAACACTCAGTTAGCAGAGACAGGTCTCACACCTCAACAGCAGGGCCTCTGGCCAGAGGACACACCCTCAAGGATCTTCCCATGCAGGAGGATCCCTCCTCCCTCACACAGAGCACATCTGCCTGCTGTGCATCCTAGCTCCTCACCTTGAATGTGAACTTGGAGGCACTCATGACTTCAATGATGTTGAAGGCAGCCCAGCTGATGTCGTACCCAAGCATCTGTAACTGTTAAGGGAAGAATGGTGAAAGTGATTAGTACTCCGGAGACACAGGGTCAAAGGTTGCAGCCACACCAGTACATTCATACCACACATGGAAGAACAAGATACATTCAGTCTGAGCCGGGCGTGGTGGCGCACGCCTTTAATCCCAGCACTCGGGAGGCAGAGACAGACGGATTTCTGAGTTCGAGGCCAGCCTGGTCTACAAAGTGAGTTCCAGGACAGCCAGGGCTATACAGAGAAACCCTGTCTCAAAAAACAAAACAAAAAAAAAAAAGATACATTCAGTCTGAACACAGAAACTTCTACCATCACAAACCCCTGGTTTTTCAACAAATGGCTCTGACAAAACTGGACATGGTTCAGAGAGAGTTCCTTAGGGGCGGAGCCCTGCCTAGAATCCCCTAGTGAGGGGCCTGGGGGCATAGTCAAGGTGCAACCCTGGCTAGCATCCCCCAGTGAGGGGCTGGGGGCGTGGCTCAGCAGGAGAGTCCTGCTTGGCAAGTGTGAGAGACTGGGTTTCCTATCTAGCACTTAAAAAAAAAAATACCAAGGGCCGGGCAGTGGTGGCGCACACCTTTAATCCCAGCACTTGGGAGGCAGAGGCAGATGGATTTCTGAGTTTGAGGTCAGCCTGGTCTACAAAGTGAGTTCCAGGACAGCCAGGATTACACAGAGAAACCCTGTCTTAGGGAGGTGAGGGGGGAATAAAAACACCAAAGAAAAAGACTATGGAATATCTAAGTCTAAGGGAACAAGTTCATAGAACACTAACAGATGATGAACATTCACAACGGAGAACATGGTGCTACTGTCTGAAGTCCCAACATCACAGAACACAGCTATGTTGTCTGTGATCTGAGCTTATCTGTAATGGAGACCTAAGGTAGGAGGGCTGAAGATTCAAGCCAACTGAGGTAATACATGCTATAGATATACACTCAGGCAAAACAGCAATATGTACAAAACAGACCTTTTAAAAAACTTAAGTAAATAGCCAGGTATAGTAATGCACACCTTTAATCCCAGCACTTGGCAAGACAGAGGCAGAAGGATCTCTGTGAGTTTAATTTAATCAGCCTAGTCTACAAAGTGAGTTTCAGGACAGTCAGGACTACACAGAGAAACCTTGTCTCAAAAACCAGGAAAAAAGCTGGGCATGATGGTGCATGCCTTTAATCCCAGCACTCGGGAGGCAGAGGCAGGCGGATCTCTGAGTTCGAGGCCAGCCTGGTCTACAAAGTGAGTTCCAGGACAGCCAGGGCTATACAGAGAAACCCTGTCTCAAAAAACAAACAAACAAAAAACAAAACAAAACAAAACAAAAAAACAAAACCGGAAAACAAAACAAAACAAAAAAAAAAGTGTTAGTGTGAAGAGAGAGCACTTGCTTCAAAGGCTCTGAATTCAATCCAAGCACTGTTTAAAAAGCAAGAGGGTAGCCGGGCGTGGTGGCGCATGCCTTTGATCCCAGCACTTGGGAGGCAGATCTCTGAATTCGAGGCTAGCCTAGTCTACAAAGTGAGTTCCAGGACAGCCAAGGCTACACAGAGAAACTCTGTCTCAAACCCCGCCCCCCCAAAAAAAAGCAAGAGGGCTAGGTAAAGGTACCTACTGCCAAACCTAATGAACTGAATTCAAGTCCTGCCACTTGAGTAATGGAAAGAGCCAGGCCCTGAGAGGTATGCTTCATACAAGCACCATGGCATACTTGCATACACAGCAAAGAAAGAGCTGGCATGGTGAAGCTTGTCTATTCATCATAGCCCTTGGGAGGCAGAGGCATGCAAATCTCTGAGTTTAAAGCAAGTCTGTTCTACAGAGTAAGTTTCAGGATAGTCAGGACCACATAGAGAAACCCTGTCCCAAAGATAAACAAGATTTAAAAAAAAAAAAAAAGGCAAGTTTTTCTTGTGAAGTATCCTGTGCCACCCCTGTGGCACACTCCAATACTGAGAACCCAGCATGGTACATGCCTCCCAATCTAAGGAGGGATGGAAGCAAAAGGCAATCACACTCAACATACACGTGCAGCCAAAAAGGATGGTTCAGAGTCTGAGGGTCCCCACTAGGATCCCCAGCACCTCACCACATGCCCAGCCTGTATCCGCAATAGAAGCCATCAGGCAGGACTCTGCATGAACCTTGTGCTGCGCACAGCAGCAATGTCTGATGGATAGATGATAGACAGGCAGGCAGGCGAGGCAAGAGGAAGGCACTCACGTAGGTAAGCTTGCAGACAGCGTTGGCCTTCACAGCAATGTTGTCCTGCTTCAGCTCCTGCTTGATCTCATCAATGCACTGGGAGATGTACTTGGCCTGAGTAGAGACAGCAGTGTGAAGTGCAAGAATAGGTGTGGCCTGGCTGCTGTCAGTGGGTGCTCATGGGGAGGACGACAGACAATTCCAGCCAGCCTGGATGAAGAGACCTGGCGGCTTTCTCTTCCTTCTCTCTGCAGCATGGGGACCTGAACCAGGGCTGGTACATGCCAAGCAAGCATGCTCTCCTGAGCTGTCTCTCAAAGCCCAACTGGGCACCTATTTTCCACTGATAGGAAATGGCTATAACAGGAGACTCTTAGATGTGAGAAATGGACATGTGGAGCTGAGGGACCACAGTGACTGCTACTGCTCTGGGTGACAGCTAGTTGAAGGTAAACTATTTTTGGACCTAAGCAGTGGTACCAGTCACATGACATTCTAGTGTATGGCCTGATGCCTATGGTCTACCCATGCTGCAGGGCCCACTGAATCCCCTTTCCCTCCCATAGGCTGCTTTGCATAGCCCTGCTCACCACTAGCATGGACCCTTGGCCTCCCCCTAAGCAAGCTCAGCAAATCTACCAAACAACTTCTTGGGCCAGGAAGGTCCATCTAAGAGAATTAAGGCACAAAGTCCAGCAGATGTGGGCCTAGGGAGTGTCTTCTACCCCACTACCAGGACAAGCACAAATGGAGTCAAGCCAAGCCCCAGAATAGCAGCATGAGCAGGGGGGAGGTGTTGAGGTATACCAGGGCATGGAATGACCCCCTCACCCACTACCGCATCAGCTCCCATGTGCCAGGTGCTGTGTGAAGAGAGAGGAACCTGGATCTTGGTGGGTTTTTTTCTTAAAAGATTTATTTATTATATTTATATGAGTATACTGTAGCTGTTTTCAGACACACCAGAAGAGGGCATTGGATCTCATTACAGATGGTTGTGAGCCACCATGTGGTTGCTGGGAATTGAACTCAGGACCTCTGGAAGAGCAGTCAGTGCTTGTAACCGCTGAGCCATCTCTTCAGCTCTCTTGTCTTGTCTTGACAGTGAAACGGGTAGCTATCACCAGACTTTGACAGCAAGTGTCACTGTTCCTCAAATGCAGTCCAGAGCTGACCCACAGCTGACACACTCCAGGTGTCACACCTCAGAGCCCTCCCCAGGCAAGTATGGATATCAGGCTCCATACCAAGTCCCTGTGAAGTGGACCTAATAGGATGCTTGTGGGATCATCACTGCCCAGGACAGTCTCTAGCACTGGGTCAAAGGAACTACAGCTGTTAAGCACCCTGTTGACAAAAGATTTTTTGTTTGTTTGTTTGTTTGTTTTTTGTCATAATACAGGGTCTCATATAACCTAGACCACCATGAAATTGGGCTGGCCTTGAACTCCTGTCTCGCTCATGGAATGACAGGCATGAACCATCAAGCTTGGCTTATCAGAATACTTTCCTGAATATTTTACGATCTAGACTGAGTCCAATGGAACAAATGTCAAATGACACCACAACCTGCCTCAAGTAACTAAATGCCACCCAGGGATCCTCAGGAATGACTTTATCAGCCGGGCAGTGGTGGTGCACGCCTTTAATCCCAGCACTTGGGAGGCAGAGGCAGGCGGGTTTCTGAGTTCGAGGCTAGCCTAGTCTACAAAGTAAGTTCTATACAGAGAAACTCTATCTTGAAAAAAAACAAAAAACAAACAAAAATCTTCAAAAATACCAGGCTGTTAATGACTGAAAAGAAAACGAACTTCAGGCCAGACTTGTTTCCACAAGGATGGACTCTCAGCTGGACACAGGGTGGGGCTTGAAGAAGTGAACTTAGCAAGGAGCTAAGACACTCAGCAGATAAGGGCTCAGGCAAGGGTCTGATTTCCAGTACTCACATGCCCAGAACTCACCAGGGGTCAAGCAGGACCCAGGAGCTGGATGTCTGAAATCCCTGTAATATGGCCCTGGCTTTCAGGAGGGGAACACTGCTGTCCAAAACACAACCCAAAGTGACTCAACAACCAAGTCTGGTAGGCACATCTGTAATCACAGCATAGGAGGCAGAGAAAAGAGGAATCACCTCAAGTTCAAGGCCAGCCTGTGTTATGTGGTATGTTCCAGGACAGCATGGACTACACAGCGAAGTCCTGACTCAAAAAAACCCATATTAAGGAAAAAAAAAAAAAAAAAAGAGGACGGAAGGAAGGACGGACGGACTAGGCTGGGGAGATAGCTCAGTGGTAAAGTGCTATTAGTGCAAACTGAGGACCTGGGTAATCCCAGTGCTCTAAAAGCAAGATGAAGGTGGAGGCAGAGGCTTCAGGAGCCATGAACTAGCTAGCCTATCACATCAGCAACAGCAGGGACTGCCTGAGTTGACAGCCACATGCATACCACTTCAGGCAGCACAAGCACACACCTGCCCAAGTGCTTACACAGGTGTGAGAGCTCTGATAGCAAGTAATTCACCACCGGCACAGAGGCTTGTGCAGCCTGAGTCCCAAGGGAACAGAAAGCACAAGAGGGAAACTATGTTTCAAAACAGTGACTCCCAGATCTGATGAGAGACAAGAAACTCACACTTAGCCGAGCATGGTAGCACACTTAATCCCAGCACTCGGGAGGCAGATTCCGAGTTCAAGGCCAGCCTGGTCTACAGAGTGAGTTCCAGGACAGCCAAGACTACACAGAGAAACTCTGTCTCGAAAAACCAAAAAAAAAAAAAAAGAAGAAACTCACTTCAGCCAGGAGTGGTGAAACACACCCTTAATCCTGCATTCTGAGGCAGTGGCAGACAGATCTCCATGAGTTCAAACCCAGCCTTGGCTACATATTGAGCTCCAGAATAGCCAAGACTACATAAAACAAGACCCTATCCTGAAAAAGAAACAGCCTGGTGCAGTGGTGCAGATTTAACCCCAGCACTTGGGAAGCAGAGGCAGAAGGATCTCTCTGAGTTCAAGGCCAATTTGGTCTACAGATCGGGCTCTAGGGCTAGGGCTACACAAAGAAATCCTGTCTCAAAAAACACAAAGGAAAAAAAAAAAAAGAAAGAAGAAAAGAAAGTCACAATTCAAGAAACAGCAAGGAGCTGAGACACTCAGCAGATAAGGGTTTAGGCCAGGGTCTGATTCCCAGTACTCACATGCCCATTCACAAAGACTTCTTCCAGTTACTTCTTCCAGTAGGACCCAATGTCCTACTCTGGCCTCAGGCGGACACTACATACAGATGGTGCACAAACATGCAGTCATTATCAAAACTGTTACGAGACACAATTCCTCTGCCAGCTCCTTCCACACAAGTCTCTCACCCTGCATGTGTCTAAAGAAGCCGGTTAAAGCTTCCAGCTAAGCCGGGCATGGTGACTCACACCTTTAATCCCAGCACTTGGGAGGCAGAGGCAGGCAGATTTCTGAGTTCGAGGCCAGCCTGGTCTACAGAGTGAGTTCCAGGACAGCCGGGGCTACACAGAGAAACCCTGTCTTGAAAAACCAAAACCAAAACCAAAAAGCTTCCAGCTAGACATGGTGGCACTTGCTTTTAACCCAAGCACTCAGAAGCAGGTAGAGGAGCTATGTTAGTTTCTGGCCAGCAAGATATGCTCCTGAAAACCAACTCTGCAAGCTGTCCTTTGATTTTTGATTTCTACATGTGTGTGCACGCACACACAACAAACCAACCCAGGGCAGACACACATCTTCATGAGCCCAAGGTAGCCTTTTGGCAGTCCAGTGCCTGCTCATCACAGTGCTACCCCCCAGTCCTTGGCCTTTCCAAACATGCCTCACTGTGTAGTTGAAGCTGGCTTTAACGTGGAACATTCTGCCTGGGTCTTCTTATGCTTGAGGCGAATGCCAGCTTGGTTTGTGAAAGATGGTTGTTTTCTCAGGCTGATAAGAAGGCAGCAGCCAGACCTGGAGAAGCCAAATAGTAACCAACAGCTCAGCTGGTACTTCCGGGTTGAGTGCCAAAATCCTGGGTCCCTAGGTGAGCCTGGCAAGGGTGTTGTTATAAGACATAAAAAATACCCTCAAGGGGCTGGTGAGATGGCTCAGCAGGTAAGAGCACCCGACTGCTCTTCCGAAGGTGATAAGTTCAAATCCCAGCATCCACATGGTGGCTCACAACCATCCGTAACGCGATCTGGTGCCCTCTTCTGGAGTGTCTGAAGACAGCTACAGTGTACTTACATGTAATAAATAAAATAAATCTTTAAAAAAAAAAATACCCTCAAGTGCCTGAGAACCTCCAGCATCTGCCCGTGAGTAGGCATGGCAGGAGGGCTGACAAGCAGTGTAATTTACATTCTGGGAGACAGGCACACATTGGTGGCAGGTAAAGAGACACAACAAACAGGAACAGGCCCATGTGTGCATATCCTCACAGATCTGGTGCCTTATGAGCATCTCTGGGCTTCAGTCTAATAGTGACATGGCTAGTTTCCTGGGGTTCTCTGGGCTTCAGTCTAATAGCGACAAGGCTAGTTTCCTGGAGTTCTCTGGGCTTCAGTCTAACAGTGACAAGGCTAGTTTCCTGGGGTTCCAGGAAGCACCCACATCCTGCTTGCCCCAATATCCATTAGTTCATGGCTCCTTCCTTCCTTCCCCTAGACCTGGCAGCAGTCTCCCAGGCTCTGTCTCTTTCCTTTTCCTGCTTCCCTAGAGGACATGATGGTGAGAATGGGTCCAGAGGATCCAGAATGATGCCCAGCTCAGGGTCTCCAGTTTGACCCGGTCTGCAGAGTCCCTTCTGCCACTGAAGGACACAGGTCCACAGGTCTCACAATTAGCACTATGGTACCTCTGGTGGACAAAAGTCACCTCATATCACCCAAAGTCAGAACAAGAATGATCCAGGAACTGTGGTTCCTATGGCTACAACAGAGAAGGCAGAAGGAGAAGCTACAAGACAGATAAGTCAATGTGGATGCCTGGGGAGCCTGGAAAGTAAGGGGAATTCTTGAGACTAAATGGAGCCAGTCCTAGCCTGGGGCCCAGAAAGCAGCATAGGAAGACTAACATTTGATAGAAAAAGGAGCTTACGCCTCTGCATAAGCAAGTAAATGGAGCAGAGAGAACAGGATCTAAGGAGTTGAGGCAGGAGGATCTTGAATTCAAGGCCAGCCTGGGCAATTTTGCATAACCCTGTCTCAAAATGAAAGAGAGGGTTGGAGAGAGACTCGGTATGAGGTGGCTCAGGGGTAAAGAATATGCCTAAAATTGGTGCAGACCAGCCAGTACCACTAAAAGGCCAACCTGGGCAACACAGCACAACTATCTAAAAGCAAAAAATTAAAATAAAAAAAATAAGAAAGCATGAGCCATTTGTGCTGGGCACAGAATGAACAGGGCAAAGAATGGCCATTGCAGAGCAAAGGACATAGGCAGCCTGAGGTACAGGTCATCTCAGGGCCCAAGCCTCAGGAACAGCTGTGAGTTCCCAGGTCTCCAACTGACCCTTGGAGTTATCAACCAAAGGGGAACAGCTAAAGCCCACAAGATAGTTACAGCTGAGTTTCAGAAACAACTAGGCTGTGCTGATCACACCAGGCAGGGGTTGGTGCTGGCACACGCAAAGATGCTGAGCTAAACACAGCCAGGTATGCCGAGACCTGGCAGACTGCAGAGAAACTTATTCCAGGGGAAGTAGAGGGTCCCCTGCAGGACCGGGTATACTCAGCTTGTGTTTTAGCTTTCTACCAGGTACCTGGCATAGAGATGTAGGAGGCCCTCATGGCTGCTTGTAAACACTCATGGAAGCTACAGATTTGAAGGAGTGGAGGAAGCGAGTAGAAAGGATACTTCCTGTTTTTATTTAATAACATCAATTGTGTATTTAAAAAAAAAAACTGTGAAAGAATAAGTCTGACATGCCTTTAATGGCAGCACTCAGGAGGCAGAGGCAGGCAGAACTGAGTAGGATGCAAGCCATCCAGAGCTACATAGTGAAGCCTATCTCACAATAAAGATGGAGGATGTGGGGCTAGAGAGATGGCTCAGAGGTTAAGAGCACTGTCTGCTCTTCCAGAGGTTCTGAGTTCAATACACAGCAACTACATGGTGGCTCACAACCATCTGTAATAGGGTTTGGTGCCCTCTTCTGGTGTGTCTGAAGAGAGCAATGGTGGTGTACTCATATGCATCAAAATAAATAAATAAATAAATAAATAAATCTTAAAAAAAAAAAAAAAAAAGATGGAAGATGTAACTTAGCAACAGAGTGCTACCAATGTCTACAGGCTCTGAAATCAGACAGTGGAAGGTGGTAAAAATTAAAGGGTAGAGATGGAGAGATGGTTCAGCAGTTAACAGAGCTTGCTGTTCTTGCAGAGGACCTAAGTGGGATTCACAGCACCCATATTCAGTGGCTCACAACTACCTATAACTCTAGCTCCAGGAGATCTAATGACTTCACCTGCCTCTGCAGGCACCTACACACACATTGGACACACAGATACACAAATATACACATAAGAGAAAGTAATCTTTAAAATATATATATGGAGGCTGGAGAGATGGCTCAGCAGTTAAGAGCACTGTCTCCTCTTCCTGAGTTCAATTCCCAGCAATCACATGATGGCTCACAACCATCTGTAATGGGATGCCCTCTTCTGGTGTGTCTGAAGAGAGCAACAGTATTCACATACATAAAATAAACAAGTCTTTTAAAAAATTAAGGCCGGGCACACCGGTGCACACCTTTAATCCCAGCACTCGGGAGGCAGAGGCAGGCGGATTTCTGAGTTCGAGGCCAGCCTGGTCTACAAAGTGAGTTCCAGGACAGCCTGGGCTATACAGAGAAATCCTGTCTCAAAAAAATATTTACATATATATATGGACACACTATTACTAAAAAGACAAAAATTCATTGGGCATGGTACTGTACACCCACAATATCAGCACTGGGGAAGCAGAAACAGCTGAGTGTCTGTGAGGAGTTCAAGACCAGACTGATCTACAGAGTGAGTTGTAGGCCTGCCAAAGTTACAGTGTAAGATCAGCTCAAAGGGGCTGCAGAGATACAACAGAGATAGCTGATCTTCTAGAGGACCTGGGTTTAATTCCCTGCACCAACTTGAAGCTCTCCACCATCCACAGCCATGTGCTACCACACCTGGCAATTTTTTTTTTTAAAGATCATCTCAAGCTGGCCAGTGGTGGCATATGCCTTTGATGCCAGAACTCTGGAGGCAGAGGCAGGCAAATCTCTGTGAGTTAAAGGCCAGCCTGGTCTACAGAGTGAGTTCCAGGACAGCCAGGGCTACACAGAGAAACCCTATTTCAGTTTTTTAAAAAGGATCATCTTGGGCTGGTGAGATGGCTCAGCGGGTAAGAGCACCCGACTGCTCTTCTGAAGGTGATAAGTTCAAATCCCAGCAACCACATGGTGGCTCACAACCATCTGTAACGAGATCTGGCTCCCTCTTCTGGAGTGTCTGAAGACAGCTACAGTGTACTCACATATAATAAATAAAATAAATCTTTAAAAAAAAAAAAAAAAGGATCATCTCAAAAAACAAATCAAAACCACTCACAACTTCCAGAGTGTACACCCTGCATTTTTTTAAGTACTTGTAAGGCAGAAGGACTATTACAACTCCCAGGGTTACACAGTGAGACCTAAGTCAACCAGAGTGTAGAGCACTGCAACTTGTGCTACAAATGCACTGCACCACACCTGCACCTCCACAAGAGCGAGTACCTGCAGTCCACAATGAGCCCAACAATGCACATAGGAACTTGAAAATGTCCCTGAGGAGGCATAGAGGACCCAAGTGGTCTCAGTGTGTCTTGTACAGACTGGCCAGCCATGGTGGGAGAGATGGCTCAGCAGTTACAGGTAGGCTCACAACCAAAATCTTAGAATGGCCAAGCAGTCAGCAGCAGGAGCCACGTAGAAGCTGAGGGCTTGGAGGGCTTTCGCTCTGCACTACTGAAAGAGCTTTCTGCAGTCTATACAGGCAAGACAGTAAATGAAACTCAGTATTAAATGTAATACACACCAATTTTTAAAAAGCACCTCCACCATTACCCCACAGACATCTGTGGGACAGGCACAGTCTATGTACACCGAATTCACAATGAAAATTTGAGACTTGCGGTATGGGAGGGTAGGGGATGTGAAGAGCAAAGCATAACAGGCCTGAGGCCATGGACACACACACCTTAAAATCAATAATCCCAGCACTAAGAAGACTGAGGCAGGAGCTTCAAGCCAGCCCAGGTTATGTCCCTAGCTAGAGTCTGTTTCAGGTTCTCAAACTAGAATGTGACCTGTCCCCAGGGTCCTAGAACAGCTGCCCAGGGAACATTCTCTGAACGAAAAGGCAAGAGTGGAACATGGAAGCCCTCTTGAGAGCAGAGAGGGCCACAGTACAAAGGAAATTTCACATAGGGCAGTCCACACCCAGCAAAATGCAGGCCAACCAGCTATTTCAACTGAAGTAACAGCCAGGGAGAGCAGGGAGGGTACAAACCACACCAGGTAGGGTAGAAGGCTACAGAGAAATGACTTTCCCAGTCAGGGACAGACACCCTCTTTCAGCATGGCCTTCCTGCCCAGGAGGAGGCCTGTGTCTTTCCACTGAGCCAGGCACTAAGGAGCCACTCTATCACTTCTTCCTTAATCTAGGTCACAGGCTGTGGGGAGCAGCGCTCGTAGTCTCAGTGTAACTTCTGGAAAAATCGCTTCCACACCCCGACTTCTGCCTTCTTTGAGCTTCCAGTTTTGAAGTCAGGCTTCCCCATTCCAAGATGCCCCTAGGTCCTGCACATACTAATAGTTCTGGGGATCTGGGGCAGGGAAACCTGGCAGGGTTCCCAAGGAAGCCCAAGACAGCCACCCGGACCAGTGCTTTCCTGACAAGGGGATTTCTCCATGGGAGACATGTAGCCTTTGACTGGATTTTTCTGTGAGGGTCCCCGATTCATCCATATGGGATCCAGAAACAAGCTCAAGTGGGAGAACCTTTGCCTAAGTAAGTCAATAGGTAAACTCAGGCTCAAGCAGTGGCACGCAACTGCAAGACCTAAAACGTTTAGGCCTTTAGGGCAGCGATTGCTCCAAGTGGACAATTTGGAGGTTCAGGGAGTGGCCCCCAGTTACAACAGACGAGACACCTGAGCCATTTTGGACAGCGCCTGTTTCAAGCTGCTGGGGGTAAACTGAGGCCAGGGGAAGAAGAGGCTGTGCAGAGCCGCAGCTTCGGAACAGGCAGGACGGGAAAGGCGATGGGGTCGAGGAAGACGGCTCCACGGCGGGCCAGAGGCAATAGGGGGAAAAGCCGGGCAGCCCCGCTCCGCGCCGGCTCACCTCGTCCTCCTTGTGGTTGCGGATGCCGCGGACCAGATCCTGCAGGTTCTTGTCGAACATGCGGTCGATACTGCCCTTGACCATCTTGAGGGCCATCGCGGCGGGCCGTGGGCTGTGGCCTCCGAGGGAAACGCCGCGGCCGCGGCCCTAGAAGGTGCAGGGACCCGGCGACCGCACCTCAGGCGACCGCCCCGCTGCGTTTCCGGCCGCCGCGGAGAGGACGCCGTGGAGGCCAGAGCGACGGCTGTAGCCGGAGAGCAGTCTGAGGAGAAGGGGCACCCAGTAATCCCCTGCTTCCACAGACCCTTCCCAGCTAAGGGCCGCTCGCAAATGGCGGCCAAGATGGCGGTGGGTCAGCTGACGGAGAGCCTCGGCGTCCCGGAAGCCCCGCCTCACCAAAAAGCCCAGCCCCACATTGCAGTTTCCTTGACAACCACATGCTACCCAATAGGAAAGCAGACACCACCCTTTGATGCCTGGCAGCCTACCGCTTCCTCTGCAGTGCCTTGCAGCCTCATTGGTGAGCACGAACTCCACAGACGTCCTAACCACGCCCCTAAGGGAAAAGCGCGAGCCTGTCTCCCCACTCGGCTAAATGACAGTAGTGGGCGTGGTCTGGCTGGTGTGGGCGTGGCTAGAGGAGGGCGGAGCTCCACGTGGAGCTTTTTGTGCAAGGACCCTGGCGAAGTATATATATCCAGCTCTGCCTTTTCTGATTTTAAGTGGTGACTTGGGAATCAGTGTCAGGAGTCAGTCACACCAGCAGTCCAACCGGCCGGTCTGTACTATATGAAGCCCTGTCTGAAAAGACCAGCACAAGGCTTGGAGGGTGGACACCATACAGGAGGAACTGTGGTGAGTTTGCTGGAGACGGTCCACCGTTTTTTTTTTTGTTTGTTTGTTTTTTGAGACAGGGTTTCTCTGTGTAGCCCTGGCTGTCCTGGAACTCACTTTGTAGACCAGGCTGGCCTCGAACTCAGAAATCCACCTGCCTCTGCCTCCCGAGTGCTGGGATTAAAGGCGTGCGCCACCACACCCGGCGGTCCACCGTTTTGCACAGCTGTGATGCATGTTCCTAGAGAGGCACTGTCCCGGAAGCTTTCGTCTCTGGATTGCCTCTTGCTGCTGCAGTGCCTCCTCATGTTTTTCATTGCTATGTGCCTCCTGTATCTAGTACAATGTGAATGGGCACGGGAAGACCCTCACTGCCTATCGTCTGCTGTGGTTGCTTATTGGGAGACAGCCCACGCTATTGGGCAATTTTCCTGCAGATTAATATAAAGATGAACTTTCATAAAATAGATGAATTAATGATTTTATAAAACTTCTCATTTGATTTAAATAGTTTTAAGATGTTAGGGTAGTTGATAGAGAGTTTAAGGAGATGGTTTCGATTGTTTTGCCAGAAAGATACAGTAAAGTTAGCATTAAGCTTCGAATGAGTCCCCTCCTTGGGCTGCAAAAGTTAGTTAAGGAACACAGTGAACTTTCGTGTGTTACAAGCACATAATTGTACTTGAAAGAGAAAATAGGCTTGGGGCTAATTTTTTGTTTGTTTGTTTGTTTTTTCGAGACAGGGTTTCTCTGTGTAGCCCTAGCTGTCCTGGAACTCACTCTGTAGACCAGGCTGGCCTCGAACTCAGAAATCCACCTGCCTCTGCCTCCCAAGTGCTGGGATTAAAGACGTGCGCCACCACGCCCGGCTGGCTTGGGGCTAATTAATGATCAAAGAAAACATTCATTCTAGGTTAGGTCTGAGTTCCTGGATCATGTCCAAGAATGTGGTCCCAGGTTTAGAGTAAATAATTCTACTATGAGTATAAGAGTAGAGAATAGAGCCGGGCATGGTGGCGCACACCTTTAATCCCTAGCACTCGGGAGGCAGAGGCAGGCGGATTTCTGAGTTCGAGGCCAGGAAAAGGCTCTCTTTGCACTGGGTAGAGCTTGAGCAGAGGACCTCAAAGCCCACCCCGAGAGTGACGAACTTCCTACCAGATCATCCCTAGTCCAATAGGGCCACTCCTCCCAGCAGTGCCACTGCCCATGGGCCAAGCATATTCAAACCATCACAGACATTACATCGGGTACAAGCATGGTGTGGGGAGCATCACCTTCATTATGCTTTTAATTCTGTGACAAACACCATGACTAGAGCACCTTATAGAAGAAACCATTTTTCAGAAGGCTAGAGTCCATGAAGGCAGAGCACAGCACAGGGACAGGGATAGCTGAGAGCTCATGTCTGAGCCATAAACAGGAAGGAGAGAGAGATGGTGGCGCACACCGTTAATCCCAGCACTCGGGAGGCAGAGGCAGGCGGATTTCTGAGTTCAAGGCCCGCCTGGTCTACAGAGTGAGTTCCAGGACAGGCAAGGCTACACAGAGAAACCCTGTCTCGAAAAAAACCAAAAAAAAAAAAAAAAAAAAAATAAGAATACCAATAGGGGGCTGTAGAAATGGCCCAGCAGTTAAGATCTGCTCTTCCAGAGGTCCACCCTCCTCTGGTGTGTCTGAAGATAGTGACAGTGTACTCACATACATAAAATAATAAATAGATCTAAAAAATAAATACCAATAGGGTCTGGAGTGATCACAAAATAGTTATAAGACCCAGAACAGCTTTTGCAGAAGAGTGAAGTTTGATCACCAATGCCAGTGAGAGCAGTAGACTCAGCCTCATCTTAACACCAGGTCCAGGAGATTAAACTCCCCTTGCTGGCCTCCGTGAGGAATTACACACCATGGTGCACATAAAATCCCTGTGTTTGCCGGGCGTGGTGGCACACGCCTTTAATCCCAGCACTCGGGAGGCAGAGGCAGGTGGATTTCTGAGTTCGAGGCCAGCCTGGTCTACAAAGTGAGTTCCAGGACAGCCAGGGCTATACAGAGAAACCCTGTCTCGAAAAACCAAAAAAAAAAAAAAAAAAAAATCCCTGTGTTTGATCCCTGTGTTTGATAATGCTCTTCCTGAGGATCCAGAGTCAATTTCCAGATCCCAGGGGAGGCTCACAACTGTGTAACTGCAGTTCCAGGGGATCCAAGCCCTCTTCCTGCTTCCATAGCCACCAGGAGAACACGGGGATGTGGATATACGTGCCAGCAAAACACCTAAACACAGAAAAATAAATAAATAAATAAAAGGTAAAAGTTTTAAGTAGTATTTTATACATTTTAGCCAGGCAAAGGACCACTGAGGGCCCAGTCTAATTGACATGCTGAATTTCAGGACACAGGGCTCATCAGAGAGACACTGTCTCAGGTGAGCATGGGGGTGTGGTGGCTCAGGAGGCCAAGGCAAGAAGATCAGAGACTCCAATCACAGAATAGACAAAATGAGAAAGGCCAAGTGAAAACGTTAGCCTACCGTCTGATCACTGAGGAGGTGCAGACAGGAGGATCGGAAGCTTGGGTTTTATTTGGGCTGCAAGGTGAATTTAGGGCCAGCCTGAACTACATGAGGCTAAATTAAGCCAGGTATGATGACCCGGGCCTGTAATCTACCCTAGGAGGCAGAGGCAAGGGGGTCTCAGTGGATTTGAGGCCAGCCTGGTACGTAATGACTTAGGCCAGCCTCAGCTACATTGAGACACACTGTGGAATCCAGAGAGTATGCCCAGCAGTCAGTAGTCTTGGGTTCCACCCAAGGGAAGCAGAAACTTCTGGTTTCTGTGGAAAGTTAGTTATGTCAAATGATGGTTTGCTGGGGCTCACAGTTGAGGGGATGTTCTGCTATAGCAGACACAGGAAAGAATGCACGATAAAGGAGTATAAATGTGACCCCCCCAGCCAGTGGGGCTCAAGCACTGGTTTGCTTTGCTCTGCCTTGCTATTCTTGGCTAATGACACATATGTCTTGGTTCATCTTACATTGAGTTGCTGAGCCCTGCTTGTGGTGATACCAAGGAGACACTTGCCAAAGAATTTCTTACGTGGTTCCTGCAGCTTCTTGCAGCTTCTGTGGCCTCACACCGGTTGGCGAGCCTTACAGTTTCTTCTGGATTGAACTGCCCTTGCTGGTTCGTGTGTGATGCCGGCCGAGAGGACTGGGCAGCTGCTGCTGATTCACATTTGGTGTTTCGCTAAAGGACTGGACTGCTGATATTCTAACGAGATTGGACTTGCCCCCAAAGAACTGTTTCTAAACAGTTCTCGATGAAGAGGCAGGGGAATAGTTCAGGCCAGCCTGGGCTACCTGACACAACAAAACAAACCAACACAGCCACAACAAAGGCAGGAGAGCCTTTGACAGAAACCAATCTGACAGCACTGGGACTTCAAGAATTAGCACATCTCTCAGTGTGGCCAGCAGAGGGCAGTGCTTACCAGGCACAGAGGTAGCAGCAGCTTGAGCTTGTGGACCTGGCCAGAGATTCAAGACTGTTATTAATCACACGGAATACCTTCACTTATCCATAAGCAGTCCTTCCATCTCCCCATCAAAAATCTATGTACCCCAATCTATCCATCCACTCATCCACCCACTCACTCATTCATCCATCCATCAATCCATCCACCCATCCATCTACTCATTCATCCATCCATCAATCCATCCACCCATCCATCCATCCATCTACTCACCCATCCATCTATCCATCCAACCACCCACCCACCCACTCATCTATCCATCCACCCACCCGTCCATCCATCCATCCATTCATCCACCCATCCATTCACTCAACAACATACTAAGAATCTACTATATTCCAACTTAGCAATGAACAAAGATCAAGGAGACATTTAGAGAAAGAAGTTCTGGGAAAAGCAGGCAGGCAGACATGGGAACAAATGAAGTTCATAGAGGCTCAGGGATGGTGACAAAACCCAGACTCAAAGCTTGTCCAGGATGGACAAGGTCATAGGTTCAAGTTCAAGCAGAAAACAAACAAATAAAACCAGCTCAGCCTGTGAAGGAGCAGTGAGGGGGTGTGCAAGCTGATGAGATGCACTGGCTAGCAGGGGCCACAGAAGCCACGGCTTCACAGGGGCTTCTCTGTGGGTGGGAGGTCACCCTGGTGAACTCAGCAAGTTCCAGGTCAGCCAGCTCAGCATAGAGAGCCCCTGTCACAAAGCAACAACAACAAAGGAATTCCTGGAGGAGGGCTCTGAAAAGATGGCTCAGCAGTTAAGAACATCCCTGATGCCCCGTGGAGCCTCTTCCCCCCACCCCCCGGAGAAAAAAAGCCCCTGAGGTCCTCTGGTGTGTCCCCCTGGCCCGGGAGCCCCTTTAAGAGGCCTTGGGTGTGGATGAAGGAAGCCTCCCACAGAGTGTCTGGAGCTCTCCTTGGTGCTGAAATTCCTTTGCTCTGGTCTCACCACTGAAAGCGTCCATCCCTCCCACCCCCAACGAACTTGCTAATTCCCATTTCCTAAGGATTCTCAGTGACAACCCAAGATTTGCTGTGCATACGTGTACAAGTGTCCACGTGTGAAGGTCAGAGTTCAACCTTGGATCTGGTTCCTCAAATCACACCCAGCTCTTGAACTCCTGGGTCAGACTTGGCTGGCTGGCTGGCTCCAGGGATTCCAGGAATCCTCCTGTCTCTGCCTCCTTAACTCAGATTGATTACAAGTGTGCACCACTATTTCTGGGCCTATTGTGGGTTCTGAGGATCAAACTCTGATCCTCAAGCCTGCATAGTGGGCACTTTACCACCTGAGCCATGTCCCTAGCTCTCTGGTATTTGATGATTTTTTTTTCTTTTTTTTTTTTCCCCTTGTTCCGGTCAACCCCGCTCGCTCCGATCGGCTCCGCTTGCTCCGGTTTGGCCCCGCTCTTTCCGGCCGTCCCCGTTCGGCCCCACTCGCTTCGGCCCTGCTAGCTCCAGCGTCCCAGCTTGCTCCGGCCGTCCCCGTTCGGCTCCGCTCGCTCCGGACAGCCTGGCTTGCTCCGGTTGGTCTCTCCGGTCCAAGGATTCATTTCTTATTATTCTTCATAAGTATGCTGTAGCTGACTTCAGACGCACCAGAGGAGGGCGTCAGATCTTGTTATGGGGTGGTTGTAAGCCACCATGTGGTTGCTGGGATTTGAACTCATCACCTTCGGAAGAGCAGTCGGGTGCTCTAACCCGCTGAGCCATCTCACCAGCCCTATTTGATGATTTTTAAAAAATTAAGCCGGTGGCGCGCGCCTTTAATCCTAGCACTCGGGAGGCAGAGGCAGGCGGATTTCTGAGTTCAAGGCCAGCCTGGTCTACAAAGTAAGTTCCAGGACAGCCAGAGCTATACAGAGAAACCCTGTAAGTTCAGGGCCATCCTGATTTATGTAGTGAGTTCCAGGACAGCCAGGACTACACAGAGAAACCCTGACTCAAAACAAACAAATACTGTTTTTTTTTTTTTTTTTTTCAAAACAGGGGTTTTTCTGTATAGTCCTGGCTGTCCTGGAACTCACTTTGTAGACCAGGATGGCCTCGAACTCAGAAATCTGCCCGCCTCTGCCTCCCAAGTGCTGGAATTAAAGGCATGTGCCACCACGCCCGGCTGAAACAACTCTTCATTCCATTTATTTATTTATTTATTTATTTATTTATTTATTTATTTATTTATTTATTGTGTGCAATTCGTAGAAGTCGGTTCTCTCCTATCCATTGCCAGGGTCTCAGAGATCAGACTCTGGCATGCCAGCAAACACCTCTACCTAAAGCATCTCTATAGCCTTGGTTGGTTTTGTTCTGGGTAGGTTTACATCCACTTGAGACAGATAGAGTCATCTTGGAAGAAAGAGCATGGAATGGGTAAAGGCCCTAACCAGATTGGCCCCTGGGCCATTTTCTTGGCCAAGGTCCAGTAGAGTGAGCAGGCCATGGGGGCAAGCCAGTCTGCAGTTCTCCTCCATTGCCTATGCCCCAGGTCCTGCCTCCAGGTTCCAGGCCTGAATCCTCTTGGTGATTCGCTACACCTGCAGGATGAAATAAAGCTTCTGGTCCCAACACCTTTGCTCAGGGTATTTCAGCATGGACTTTTAGTATGTTTGTCTGTATGTTTTGCTTTTTGTTTTTGTTTTTGTTGTTTGTTTTTTTTTTTTGAGACAGAGTTTCTCTGTGTAGCCCTGGCTGTATGTGTGTGTTTGCATGTGCCTGCAGATACATGTATGGGTGGGCAGGGCATGGAGGTCAGAGGATAGCCTCAGCTGCAATCCCCAGAGGATAGCTTCGGCTGCAATCTCCAGGAATGCTGCCTACTCCTTTTTTTTTTTTTTTTTTTTGGTTTTTCGAGACAGGGTTTCTCTGTCTAGCCCTGGCTGTCCTGGAACTCACTTTGTAGACCAGGCTGGCCTCGAACTCAGAAATCCACCTGCTTCTGCCTCCTGAGTGCTGGGATTAAAGGCGTGCGCCACCACGCCCAGCTGCCTACTCCTTTTGAGTCAGAGTTTCTCCTACCCTGGAATCATCAATTAGACTAGGCTGGCTCTTGTCTGTGCTTTTCCAGTTCTTTTTTTTTTTTTTTTTTTTTTTTTTTTCGAGACAGGGTTTCTCTGTATAGCCCTGGCTGTCCTGGAACTCACTCTGAATACCAATCTGGCCTCAAACTCAGAAATCTGCCTGCCTCTGCCTCCTGAGTGCTGGAATTAAAGCTGTGTGCCACCACGCCTGGCTGCTTTTGCAGTTCTTAAATTCCAGGGGCATGCTACCACCCCAGGCCTGGCACTTGTGTGTCTTTGAAGGCAAACTCCGGCCGAGCGTGGTGGTGCACGCCTTTAATCCCAGCACTTGGGAGGCAGAGGCAGGCGGATTTCTGAGTTCAAGGCCAGCCTGGTCTACAGAGTGAGTTCCAGGACAGCCAGGGCTAGACAGAGAAACCCTGTCTCGAAAAACCAAAAAAAAAAAAAAAAAAAAAAAGGCAAACTCCTCACCAACTGAGCCACTTTTATTTTAATTTAATTTAATTTTTATATTTTTATTTTTTGGTTTTTCGAGACAGGGTTTCTCTGTATAGCCCTGGTTGGCCTGGAACTCACTTTGTAGACCAGGCTGGCCTGGAACTCAGAAATCCACCTGCCTCTGCCTCCCAAGTGCTAGGATCAAAGGCATGCGCCACCACCGCCCGGCTTATTTTTATTTTATTTTATTGACATGAATACATTGTCGTCGCTGTCTTCAGCCATAAGAGGGCATCAGATCCCATTACAGATGGCTGTGAGCCACCATGTGGTTGCTTGGAATTGAACTCAGGACCTCTGGAAGAGCAGTCAGTGCTCTTAACCGCTGAGCCATTTCTCCAGCCCCCTTTTCTTCTTTTTTTATGAAAGTATGTGTGTTCAATGTGTATGGAGGTCTGAGCTTGAAGTCCTGCATCTCCCTCCATCTCTCTCCTCCTTAGACATGGACATGAGGTCCCTTTTTTAAAAAGAAAGAAAGAAAGAAAGAAAGAAAGAAAGAAAGAAAGAAAGAAAGAAAGAAAGAAAAGAAAAAAAAGATGTATTTAATATGTGAGTGCTCTACCTCCTGCACGACAGAAGAGGGCAGCAGATACCCTTGTAGATAGTTGTGAGTCACTATGTGGTTGCTGGGAATTGAACTCAGCAACTCTGGAAGAGCAGCAAGTGCTCTTTACCGATCTTATATCAGTCATCTCTCCAGCCCTATCTCCCCCTCTTTTTTAAAAAGCAGGGTCTCGTGTAGACCAGGATGATCTCAAGATCGCTGTGTAACTGAGGGTAACCTTGGACTCCTAACTGCCCTTCCTCCACTTCCCAGTGCAGCGGTGGGTGAGAGGCTAGATCACCACACCCAGTTTATGAGTTCCGTTCTGGTGATGCACGTTCCAGGTCAGCTCTCCACCCACTTATCCCATATCTAGTGGTCTGGAACTTAAACTCCCCACTCTTGAGAGTACTTGGGGCTCCAGGCACAGTGCTGGCTGGGAGAGAGTGGCCGATGGCAAACCCCCGGCTTCCTCGGCTATTACTCAGACTTCCAGAAATAGAGCCGAGTGCGCACACATATAGAAACGGAGGTTATTTTAAGATGTGACTCACAGGATCCTGTGGGCTCTCAGCCCAAAATTAGCAGAACCGGCCAGCAGCCTTGAAACCAAGAAGGTGCAGGAAGCTGCAGAGGAACTTCTTAGACAGAGGCTGGGGATGTGGGGAGACTTTCTGCTCCCTCTGGACCCACAGGTGTTGGGGAGGGGACTTCTCTCTCCCTCTGGACCCAGGTTTTCTCTTGCTTCTTTTAGGTGATGAGCTGACTTTGGTAATAAAAAGTAAAAGGATATCTGGGCACGGGTGGTGTGTCTTCTTGAGGTCCTGAGCATACATACCCCTCACATCCCAGCCTCTTCATCCCCGCATGGAACCCTCCATATCCCAGCACATAATCCTTCAAATTCCAGCACTTGGGGTGCCAGAAGGCGATGAGTTAAAACTTTCCTAGGCAGCTGGGCGTGGTGGTGCACGCCTTTAATCCCAGCACTCGGGAGGCAGAGGCAGGCGGATTTCTGAGTTCGAGGCCAGCCTGGTCTACAAAGTGAGTTCCAGGACAGCCAGGGCTATAAAGAGAAACCCTGTCTCGAAAAAACCAAAACAAACAAACAAACAAACAAACAAAAAACTTTCCTAGGCAACATATAGACACTAAATCTTAAGCTCCCCGGTAGAAACCGTCTTCCCCCCCCCCCCGGTGAGGGAGGGGCCGGGGAGTGTGGACAGGGCTGGAATTCTACCTAGAATCTTCCAATGAAGGGTTGGGGCATGGCTAGGGTTGAGCCCTGCCTCCTGGGGGAAACGGGTGGACTGGGGGCGTGGTCAGGGGTGGAGCCTCGCCTAGAATCCTCTGTGAGGGATTGGGGGCGTGCTTGGCGAGGAAGTGCTTGGCCCTAGCTCCCCCAGAGGACCAGGATATGCCCTTTTAGCTCTGGCGATGAAAGCATGAGAGACCTGGGAAATCCTCTCCACTACCACTAAAGTTGGGACATTGCCTTGTAGGGAAAGATGCTGAGCCTCACTCTGGACCGCACAAGGACAAAGAAATAGCCACAAGGCATGGAGGAGGGCCCTGTGTAGGAATCCCCTAGAGAGTGACTAACAGGATTGGCCATCTCTCTAAAGGGCATGAGGAAGTAGGTCAGATATAAAGAAAGTTCACGCTCTGTCACCGCAGCTGCAGGCTGGGGGGCTGCTGGTCAAGGTCTGCTCTTAGACTAGCTTAGTGTGACAGTATTTGCTCAAGTTCATTTCCTTTTTTTTTTTTTTTTTTTTTTTTTTTTTTTTTTTTTTTTTTTTTTTTTTTTTTTTGGTTTTTCGAGACAGGGTTTCTCAGTGTAGCTCTGGCTGTCCTGGAACTCACTCTGTAGACCAGGTTATCCTCGAACTCAGAAATCTACCTGCCTCTGCCTCCCAAGTGCTGGGATTAAAGGCATGCGCCACCACTGCCCGGCTCAAATTCATTTCCTTAACCGAGCAGGCAATAAAGAAAAGGCATTCAAGGTCATTCTGGCCTACAGAAGACTGCCTCAAGAACACCACCAGCAACAAGCCGAAGCCGAATGGACAGGGTGCTTCCCTCCCGAGGGCTTTATCTCAGCACTTGGGAGGCAGAGTCAGGCCGAACTCAGAGTGCTTTATAAGGCCAGCCTGGGCTACTTATCAATTTTCTTTTGTTTTGTTTTTGTTTTTTGTTTTCCAGACAGGGTTTCTCGTTATAGCCGTGGCTGTCCTAGAACTCACTCTGTAGACCAGGCTGGTCTCAAACTCAGAAATCCGCCTGCCTCTGCCTCCCAAGTGCTGGGATTAAAGACATTAAAGATGTGTGCCACCACTACCGGGCACATATCAACTTTCAAAGCTACACAATGATTAACTCTCAAAAAAAAAAAAAAAAAAAGTAAAACAAGATAACAAAATCAAACATAGAAGCCAACAAGTAAAAACGATAAAGCAATCCAGGAAGAGCCAATGCAGAGTTCTGTAAGGAAGGATAACCTCGGCTCAGGCACAGGCTATCCACCTGCCTCTGCCTGTGTCCCAAGAGCACTGTGTAACCCGTGAGTCTCAGCAAGCCTGGCAAGTGCAGTTTCTTGACCTGCTTACTTACATCATAGCAAATGTACTGGCTAGTTTTGTGTCAACTTGACACAGGCTGGAATTATCACAGAGAAAGGAGCTTTAGTTGGGGAAATGCCTCCACAAGATCCAGCTGTAAGGCATTTTCTTAATTAGTGATCAAGGGGGGAGGTCCCCTTGTGGATGGTGCCACCCCTGGGCTGTAGTCTTGGGTTCTATAAGAGAACATGCTGAGCAAGCCAGGGGAGGCAAGCCAGTAAAGAACATCCCTCTATGGCCTCTGCATCAGCTCCTGCTTCCTGACCTGCCTGAGTTCCAGTCCTGACATCCTTTGGTGATTAACAGCAATGTGGAAAATATAAGCTGAATAAACCCTTTCCTCCCCAACTTGCTTGTTGGTCATGATGTTTGTGCAGGAAGAGAAAGCCTGACTTAGACACCAAGCTACAGAGTCTTTTACCACATCATTTAAAGTTTTGTAACCAGGGCTCACTGAGTTGGCCAGGCTGGCCTGGAATTTACTTGGTAGCTCAGCATGGCTTCTAGCTCTGGATCCTTCTTTTGGGGGCTGGGAAGCTCTAGGATGAGGGATGGGAGCCATCTCCCCTAGATTACATTAACTCCTATGTAGTCCGGAAGAGGAAAGCAGCTACCCAAGGTAACGTATTCTCAGAAGGTTTTGGGGGGAGCGAACTTTAGTATTAGAAAGAGTGGAATGGCCTAAGAAGGAAATCAGTTTGGCTCCTGACTCTCTGTAAAGTTCTGGGAAGGTCAGAGGATAACTTTGTTTTGCACTCTTTTTTTTTTTTTTTTCCAGACAGGGCTTCTTTGTATAGCCCTGGCTGTCCTGGAACTCACTTTGTAAACCAATCTGGCCTCAAACTCAGAAATTTGCCTGCCTCTCCCTCCTGAGTGCTGGGATTAAAGGTGTGTGCCACCATGCCCGGCCTGTTTTGCACTCTTAATTGAGAGCCTCTGACATATAGGGTCCAATTTGACTGATGATTTATTAATTAACTTATTGCAGGGTCTTCTCTTTTTTATTTAAAGATTTATTTATTTAATGTGAGTACACTGCTGCCATCTTCAGACACACCAGAAAAGTGCATCAGATCCCATTACAGATGGTTGTTGCGAGCCACCATGTGGTTGCTGGGAATTGAACTCAGAACCTCTGGAAGTGTAGTGCTCTTAACCGCTAAGCCATCTCTCCAGTCCCTAGCAGGGTCTTCTAGCTGCTTTCCTCTTCCGGACTACATAGGAGTTAATGTAATCTAGGGGAGATGGCTTGTTAGCTTGAAGCTTGTTCTCTAGCCCAGGCTGGTCTCCAACTCACAGAGATCCCTGCCTCTGCTTACTAACTGGGACCAATGGTGTGGGTTACCATAAACATTGGCTATTCCATGTTTATCAGGCTTTAAAAAACTGTGTATGAATGTTTTGCTTGAATATGTTTATGCACCACATGTGTGCCTGGTGCATGCCGAGGCCAGAAGGGGGTTCCAGAATCCTTGGAATTCCATTACAGATGGTTGTGAGTGGTGCTTTGAGTGCTGGGAACTGTACCTAGGTTCTCTAAAAGAGCAGCCAGCAGTCTTAGCTACGGAGGCATCTCTCTAGCCCATTTTATGTTTTTTGTTGTTTTGTTTTTGCTAGGAAAGACTTCACTGTAGCTCAAGAAGGTTTTGAAGAGTGATCCCCTGTTTCAGTTTCCCAAGAGCTTGGATTACAGGTCATAGATTTATGGTTTTGTTAATGAAATATCTTTAGGGCCGGGCGTGGTGGCGCACGCCTTTAATCCCAGCGCTTGGGAGGCAGAGGCAGGCGGATTTCTGAGTTCGAGGCCAGCCTGGTCTACAGAGTGAGTTCCAGGACAGCCGGGGCTATACAGAGAAACCCTGTCTCAAAAAAACCAAAAAAAAAAAAAAAAAAAAAGAAATATCTTCAAAAAGAATGAAAAGAAGCCGGGCCGTGGTGGCGCACGTCTTTAATCCCAGCACTTGGGAGTTCGAGGCCAACCTGGTCTACAGAGTGAGTTCCAGGTCAGCCAGGGCTACACAGAGAAACCCTGNAAAAAAAAAAAAAAAAAAAAAAAAAAAAAAAAAAAAAAAAAAAGAATGAAAAGAAGCTGGGCATGGTAGCATGCACTACCCGACACAGGAGGCAGAGGCAGGTGGATTTTGGTAAATTCGAGGTCAGACTGGTAAAAAGAATGAGTTCCAGGACAGCCAAAAAAGAAAAAAAAAAGTAAGTAAACAATAAGCAGATAAGATAGAAATGTGAAAAAATAGAAAAACGAAAAAAAGGGAAAAATTGAAAAATGAAAAAAAAAAAGAAAGCCAGAAAAACAGAAAAAGAAAAGGGACGGGAAGGGAAGAGAAAGAAAAAGAAAAGGAAATGGAAAGAAATGAAAAGCAAAGCGAAGCAAAGGGACGCGAAGCAAGCCTGCTTCAACTGGGATTTGAACTGGACCCCGCCTTGTCTCTCTCGCGTTCCTCTGCAGGGTTTCCCCGGGTCCCCGCTTCCGGCTGGCGGCGGCGTCGGAGGGCAACCGAGGACTGGCGTGCGCCGCTGCGTGCGTCGCTGCGTGCGTCAGCCGGAGGCGGGCGAGTCCAAGGGGGCGTGGCGTGCGAGGGGTGGTGCTCGCGGTGCGGCGGGCGGAGGCTCTGGGCGCGCACCGCCTCTTGGCTCCCGGCCTCCCCCGCGCGCGCGCGCCGAGTGGTTCCGCCCGACCCCCCGGCTCATTGTGCCTTCTCCTCACGCCGGCCCAAGATGGCGGCGGCGCTAGACGCCCCGGCTCTGTGACTCCTACAAAGAGGGGAGCTGGGGCCACACGGGAGCGGCGGCCGAGGCACAGGCCGGGCTGTCTATCCTCAGCCGTCCGCCCCGCGTCCGCCTGTGTCCGCCCGCCCGGCTTCCCGCCGGCGGCCCCGCCCCTCCCCCAACCGCCCGCCTAGCATGGTGCGGCGGCCGCGCGCGCCGACATGGGCGAGAAGCTGGAGCTGAGGCTCAAGTCGCCTGTGGGCGCCGAGCCCGCCGTCTACCCGTGGCCGCTGCCGGTCTATGTGAGTGTACTTGCGGAGAACGCGGGGGTAGGAGTCGTGGGGCTCTGCGGCGGCCGCGGCGGCGGCGGGTCCTTGGCCGTTCCCGGCCCGCGCCCGCGCCTGCCGTTGCCCTGACGCGGCCGGTCACGCTGTCGCCGTCGCCGCCGCCGCCGGCCCGGAGCCCAGCGTCTCTAGCCTTTGAGGACCTGAGTCTGGGCCGACGTTGTGGGCAGGGGTGTAGAGGCTGGGAAGTCGGGGACGCCTCGCTTTTCGTGGCGACCCCTCGTGTTGTCACCTCAAGTTGTCACCTCACGTGCCCTTTTTCCAGTCATCTGTTTCTTATCGTGCTGCCTTCTCCTATTGTCCCCTACGCCCTTTCATGTTGTCACCATCTGAAGTTGATGGGCAGGTGATAAAAAGAACCCTTGGAAGTCAGGGAGGTTGGTCCTTGATGTCAGTTTGGGTTGTACCCCACCCCCTCACCCCCCCGTTCGTGGAGTGGTAGGAGGGCTCTGAATAGTTGCTTCTTCATGTCAGTGGGTCCGGCTGAAAGGACCTGAGAAGTTAGAGAGGTTGTCATCTCAGTTTCTATCTCATGTGTTCTTTGGCGTTGGTGGATTGGCCTGGAGGTACAGTGGAATGCTGGAGCAGTTGTCTCTTAATGTGGCATGGCTAGAGGGGACTTAGGGAGTCTGGAGGTTGTCCTCTCATGCTGGTGGGCAGGTCTGGTGGGACTCTGCAAAGTTGGCGGTGTTATTCCCTAAAGTGGAGTGCCAGAGGCAAACGGGTTCTGAAGTCCAGGAGGGCCTATGGAGGTCAGTGTCCTGTCCCCTGGTGGCCCTGTATGCTTTGAGTAAAAGATACAGCAGAGGGGTTCCCTGGTGCTGCTGAGTTCATATTCTCCCTGGGGTCCCATGGAACATGTGCGTCCTGGGATGCCCTTGCACCTGTCCTCTGCCTCTTACCATTAGACAGCCCTGTGTGTCCTTGAACACTCCCACAGGTGTCCACTCGAAACTCTCCTGAGGTCAGCAAGATGGCTTAGCAACAGAGTCTTATAATCTGAGTTACATTTTTGGGACATTGGCAGAAGGGAGAGTACCAACTTCCACAAGTTCTCTGACCTCACTGTGTGCACAAGCACAGCCACTCACAAGTGTTTTTGTTTTTTTTCGAGATAGGGTTTCTCTGTGTAGCCCTGGCTGTCCTGGAACTCACTCTGTAGACTAGGCTGGCCTCGAACTCAGAAATCCACCTGTCTCTGCTTCCCGAGTGCTGGGATTAAAGGCGTGTGCCACCAGGCCCAGCTTGCCACTCACAAATGTAATAGGAATTTTGAAATACCTGTTTGTGTGTAGGCTGGTCATGGTGGCACACACTTTTAATCCTGGCACTTGGCAGAGGCAGGAGGAGTTCCTGAACAACCTGGTCTACACTGTGGGTTCCAAGTTGGTGGCCTGCCTACAAAGAGTCTGAGAAATTGGGGAGGCTTGTTCCTCTTGTTACCACGACTGGAAGGACTGTGGGAAATGGGAAAAGTTGTCCCCTGGTGTTGGTGGAGTCTGAGAGGTTGGGAAGTCTGGGAGGCTGTCTGGAAGAGAGGAAGAGCTCACTCCTTAGTTCTTTCCCTCTCAGACATGGCTGTTATGACTGGTCACCCTTTGCAGGGCATTTCTGTGAGTTGTGGTCACAGTCACAGTTGAGGTGCAGCATACTTGAGCCACCTCAGCCTCCCCACCACTGTCCTTCTGTCACCTGCCTCCTTGGCTGTCACATTGTGTTCTCTGCTAGTAGCTTTTTCCAGAAAGTCCAGGGAATGATCAGCAACTCTGCAGTGTTCACCCAGGAGAATGTGTCTGAGGCTTGCCCACCCATGCTGTCTGAGGGCTTGAGGCTGCCCCTAGTTTTTCTTTTAGCTGGGCATCATCCTTTGGGCAGTAAGCCAAGTTTGGTGGTGATTCTGCTAGTCATAGGATGCCTGTGCTGGCCCAGTGTTTTCTTTTCTTTTAAGATTTATTTATTTATTATATGTAAGTACACTGTAGTTGTCTTCAGACACTCCAGAAGAGGGCATCAGATTTTGTTATGGATGTTGTGAGCCACCATGTGGTTGCTAGGATTTGAACTCGGGACCTTCAGAAGAGCAGTTGGTGCTCTTAACCACTGAGCGATCTCACCAGCCCCCAGTGTTTTCTTTTTCTATTGTTTCTTTGGTCTTGTTATATAGTGGCTGACTTGGAACTCATTCTGTAGCTCAGGCTGGCCTTGAACTTGCAGTGATATCCTGCTTCTGCCCCAAGTGCTGGTTGGGATGATGGGCTTGTAACCCTGTGGGGTGTGTGTGTGTGTGTGTGTGTGTGTGTGTGTGTGTGTGTTGGGGACATGGGGAGTTAGAGCTCCAGACACCTGCAGTGGCCTTGTTCAAGCTGAAGCTGTCACTGGGGAGACCAAGAAATGGGCTGCTTGGTCTGTACTGAGTAGACAGTCCTCAAAGTTGTCATATATGAGTTTGAAGGGTTAAAAATACTCGACCACAACCTTGTTGGTGCCCATTTGACTGGTGCTTCTGTTGCCTCTGCCCCGTCTCCCTGATGAAGGCTGAAAGCTCACCCAGTGACTCTGGCCCAGTCACCCTCCCATGTGAATCAGGCCTTCAGCTGAGCCTGGTGGGAACTGGCTTTCCAGTGGCGGGTGTCTGGAAATGACGGCCCAGTGCTTTTCCCTTGCTGGCCTAGATCTCATTTGGCAAGGTTGGCTCTGCTGGCCCAGCCCTGCTCCTGACATCTGCAGGTCCTTTCCAGCTGTGGCTGTCACACTGCTCTCTATCCAGGAGCCAGCAGGTGGCAGGGTGGGGAGGGGGTGGGGGTGGTTAGCTCTCTCAAAGCCTAAGCCAAGACAGCAGCTCCACAGTGTCCTATTATTGTACCATGTTCCATGGAGAGTTCTGCTTCTTAGGAAGCCAGAACCTGGCACACACCAGTGTCTGGCCTGCCATGCTAGCTCCTAGGAAGTCGAGGCAGAAGGATCAGGAGTTCAAGACCAGCTTTGACTATATAGTGAGTTCCACACCAGCCTGTCCCACATGTTGGGGCACATCAGACTCTTGTTTCAGGTCCCTTCCCCCAATCAGGCAAACATAGAAAAATCTCCTGTTGTGCTGTGATCCCATTACTGAGGCATTGGGAGAAGGCTGGGTGCTCCTGCCTCTGAGGACCAGAGCTCAGATCTCACTGTGTGCCCACCCACCTACAGGCCTTCCCAGTCTATTCCATTGGTTTTGGGATGGAGTCTTAGCATAATCCAACTGGCCCTCATCCTCCTGCCTCCCTTCAGAGTGCTGGGATGCCAGGTGTGTGCCACCAGGTCTGGCTTTCTAATCCTTTGTAAAAAGCACCTGCAAGCTACCTTTGGTGGCCCAGGGGCACAGAGGATAGAAAGACATTCATCACTGCAGGCTCTGGAACTTGATAGATTAGGAACTGAGTGTGGCAGTCATGGGCCTGGGCTTGAACAGCCTTGTGTTCATATTCAGAAATACCCAATTTGGGGACCAGGTTTGGACAAGTGACAGGTGGGGACACCATCCTTACAGCAGTTTAGGGCTCTGGGACCTCACAGAATAACCCCTTTGGCAGAAGTGATATAGATATCATTTTTAGCTGTTTACTTTGCAGGCAGCTTAGGGGACAAACCTGAGAGGGAAGACTAGGGTAACCTTCCTGTTGGTGACTCAGTAGGCCATGTGTGGTGGCGTGTCCCTTCTGATGAGTTCAGGAATCCCGTGGGTGGCTGGGTGAGTCGTGCTGTGGGTAGAATGAGCCAGCCCAAGCGTGACTCAGAAGGTATTTTCTCCTGCTGACTTTTTCGGATAAGTGTCCAGCTAATCTGTGCTCACATGGGCAAAGGTGGGCTGACCTTTAGCTTGCCTGTGTGGGTGGGCCAATGACCTGTTTCAGTAGCGAAAGGATGATAACGGTGGTCTTCCATGTATGGCCTGGGGAAACATTGGCTCTGTACTTGCCTTTCAAACCACTTACTGTGTTCATGAGGAGAGTAGGGGACTGCCCCGGAACCACCAGCTGGGTGGCCTTTGCATGGACCACTGCCTTTTTTTTTCTAACTGACTTTTCTGAGATGGTCTGATTCTGTACCCAGGGCAGTTAGTTTGGCACTCACCATGTAGCCCAGACTAACTTCAAACTTAGAACAATTCTGTCTTATTCTCTCAACTGCTATGAATATGGGTATGAGATGTCCTGCTGGCTTCAAGTTACATGAGAGGTTAAGTTAGTGAGGATGGACCACCTCTCCCTGCCTCCCTACGGGTATGTGACACTCTGGCAGGTGTCATTACTTCTGCCACATGGAAAGGTTAGCCAGCTATTCTCATGGGGGTGGGGTCTGTCTTTAATTGAAACTTGGTGATGGGGAACTTGGGCACTGGGCCCCTACTGAGTTGGGTTCTGGATATCAGAGACACAGGTCTGCCGCCCCGTATCTCAGATTGGATCTGTTTGTTGGAGCAGACCTGTCCTCTCTTCCCGGGGTCCTCGTTATGCAAGCCAAGCTGATTATCTTTCTGGAACATTGTCTGGTGTCCAACCACCTGAGCGTTTGTCTGTTGCTAGCTTAACCCAAACACAGTTGTCCATTGTGTGTGGACACCAGCTCTGGGGCTGAGATGTGACAACCTTCTGAGGTCCTACACAGGCTAAACTACTACCGGCTGCTCTACTGTTGGTGTGAGTATGCTGGGGCATAGGCAAGGTAGGGCTGTTCAGGGAATGTCATGCAGTTACTGGAGCATCTGCCTCCTTCCTTTCCCTCCTTCTCTCTGTGTCTCTAGACTCCTGACTCTGCCTTTACCTCCAGAGTGCTGGTTTACACAGTGTTGGGGATGGAGCCCCAGGCTTTGTGCCCACTGAGCTATATTTCAGCTCAGAAGGGAAGCACCTGCCCACTTGTGGGAAGGTCCAGGCTTGTCCAAAACCAGTACCCAAACAGGTTACCTGACAGGGTCTGTGGAATGAATAATCAGAGGTCAGGCAGCTATTATAGCTCTCTAGTTCTAGAACAGTCCATCGCCCCCATGAATAAGTCATCTGTTCCCAGCCCATGAGTATAACTTTCTGTTTCAGGATTATCTGTTCTGGACATGTCTTATTGCCCAGCTACACACTGTGTGGTCCTGTCACCAATGTTAGAACCCTGTCTGCCTTTGCCACTGGCTTGTGGTATTTGAGTGTGGAGACAGACATCCAGGTCTTAGGCTTTGGAAGATGAACTTGTTTCCTCCATACTAGAGTGGAGTAACAGGATAGACTGGGGTGGCACCAAGACCCATAAGGGCATTCATATACACCAGGCAACTTTTTTTAAAAGGTGGAATTTTATTTACTGTGCACAGGTATTCACTCCGTGTGAGGGTAGAAGTCAGAAGAGGATGCTGTGCCCTCTTATGGCACTGTCTGTCCCTTTGAGGCAGGGTCCTTTGCTGGACCTGATGATTTGCCTTCTCAGATAGACTGGAAGCCAGCTGGCTCCAGTCCCCAGTCCCCACACCCCTGCTGGGGTTACAGGAGCTGTGACTGCCTGACTTGTTACCTCCCTTCTGATTGCAGGGCAAGTGCTGTGAATTCTTGGTCTCTCTGTGGTCCCTGTGCAGTACAGCTGCCCCAGTGCCTGTTGTCTGGGTTGGTGGTGTCAATCCCCTTTGAAGACCTCAGAGGCCAGCTTTCCATGGAACGTTCAGCAGAAACCCTTGTGGCCACAGAGCAGGCAGCTGGCACAAATGGGCTGGCTCTGGCCTCATCTCTGTCCTTTTAGCTGAGCAAGGACACTTGTTCTTTTTTGGACGTTTGAGTCCCCATCCCATACTGGCCTCCTGCCTTCAGGAAGATGGGCAGCCAGGAAGCTGGGTGTCCCCATGTGTGCTGTGAATTAGTACCCTGGAGCTGGGCCAGACCCTGGGTCCCTTTGTGGACTTTTGAGTTCAGAGTCAAGTCTAAAAAAAAAATACATTCTCTAGGCTGGGTGTGTCTGTGGTCCCAGTTGCTTGGGAGGCTGGTGCAGGGAGATTGCATGAGCCCCCACTATAAAGCTACCAGAAAGTTACAGACTTGTGTCTCCCTACCCTTCCTCCTTTCTCTGCGTGTATATGTGTATATATGTGTGTGTACTTACACATGTGTGAACAGACATATCCCAAGCTTGGAATGTGGTGTGCATCCTTAGGATAGCCCATCAGGTTGAGTCCTGTATATGTGATATGATCATAACCCTGTGTGGGCTTTTCCAGGGTTCTTAGTTCTTTGTGTGGGACTGTGTTTGCTAATGCCCGAGGTCATGGTTGCACTCGTGTCTGAGGCTTCCTCAGGCTTCTCTGCTGGATGCACGCTTTAGGGTCACTCACTGGGGGATTCCAGGGGTCATGCTCTTTCCCCCACGGGTCTTTGGTGCTGGGATGGAGATGTAGACCCCTTTGAGCTGATCCTTGATCAAGGGACCTGTCCTGGGATTCTGTGTGAGGCTCCTGCCCCTCTTGCCCTTGTACAGGCAATGCTCTGTTTGGCTGTTGGTAACCCTGCATGTGATCTGAGCAGTTGATGGTCATTGGTTGAGGCAAGTTCAGGAGGGTTTGGAACAGTCTTCCACACCTTTGCTGTAATGGTATTTGGCGGCCACAGAAGAGAGTGTTTTGTTTTTCCACACAGGGTTTTCCTGTCTTGGAATTCACTTTGTAGACCAAGCTGGCCTTGAACTCCTGTCTCTGACTCCTGAGTACTTGGATTATTAAGGGGTGCACCACCATGCCCTGCCTGCTGATTGTTTCCTCCCTCCCATCCCTCTCTTTCTTTGTTTTTTGTTTTTTTTTTTGCTTTTTTTTTCTTTTTTTTCGAGGCAGGGTTTCTCTGTGTAGCCCTGGCTGTCCTGGAACTCACTCTGTAGACCAGGCTGGCCTCGAACTCAGAAATCCGCCTGCCTCTGCCTCCCGAGTGCTGGGATTAAAGGCGTGCGCCACCATGCCCGGCTATCCCTCTCTTTCTTTAACAGGGCCCCTCTCTCTCTCTGTAGTCTTGGTTGGCCTTGAACTCACAGAGATCCACCTGCCTCTGTCTCTGCTGTGCAAGTGCCACTGCCTCATATCACTTGGGTGTTGCTTTGTGGATGAAATGAGCATTTGTGGTTTGTTGACAAGAGTACAGGTAAGCCTGGTGCAGTGGCACATATGTGTGACCCCAGCAGCACTCAGGAGGCCAGGGCAGAATTAGGCATTTCAGGTTATCCTGGTCTATAGTGATCATCCTGCTCACAAATTCAAAAAGGACTGAAGTCGCTCAGCAGGTGAGGCACTCAGTGAATTTCTAGTGCTGCGCCAGATGTGGGATGTCCCTGTACAAAGAGACCAGCATTTCTCATGAATGCAGGCTCCTGGGGCTGTGCCCAGCATAGTCCCTTTATTCCCAGGTGCCTGCATGCCTGCCCCTTTCCTAGGAACACAACTGGAAGAATCTGCTCCTCTTAGTTTGTAAGCTCAGGACTGAGTGGACGTAGTAGGCCCAACAAAACTCAAGAGTGTGGCCTGGTCCTCAGTAAGTTGGGAAGCCCTAAGAACCTTACAAGGTAATCAATCCCAACATTTGGGAGGTAGACAGGAGAACTTCAGAAAGGGTTGGGGTTATTGAATGGTGCTGGAGGGCTTGCAGAGCATGGGTGAGGCCGTGGGTTCTCTCCTGTGTACACAGGCCCACACCAGTGCTGGTGTTTTTTGTTGACAGTACTAGGGTTGGAACCTTGCCTTGACTTAGCAACTGTGTGCTGAGCAGGCTTTCTATAGAGACCAGCAGTGTGTTTAGAGCCCTTCTGATACTATCCAGAGCTGCTCTTGGCCTAGGGAATCTTTTCTCTCTTCTCTCTCCTTTCTGACCCGCTGCACCCCCAAAACAAACCCACAGGGTTTCTCTGTAAAGTCCTGGCTATCCTGGAACTAGCTCTGTAGACCAGGCTGGCCTTGAACTCACAGAGATTCTCCTGCTTCTGCCTCCTGAGTGCTGGAATTAAAGGTGTCTTTTTTTTTTTTTTTTTTTTTTTTTTTTTAAGATAGTCCTACTTATTCCAGGCCTGCCTGCATCCTTCAGAGAGATAGGATGAGAAGTGGGTGCTGCTAGGTCCAGTTTCCTCTGCTCTGTTTTGAGACAAAGTCTCATTATGTAGACCTGGTGAGCCAGGCATTTCTTTTTTCTTTTTCAAAAATGTTTTTAATTTTCTGTGTATAGTTGTGCTACCTGCATGTTTGTCTGCACCATGTCCATGCAGTGTCTATAGAGGCCAGAAGAAGGCATCATATCCACTGGAGCTGGAGTGATAGGCTGTTGTGAGCCACCATGTGGTTGCTGGGAATTGAACCTGGATCATCTGCTAGAGCAGATAGTGCTCTAACCACCTAGCTGCCTCTCCAGCTGCACAGCATTTCTAAGATCTTTCTGAGCCTATGCTTGTGCTGTGACAACCACCTAGGTTGAGAGCCCAGTAAGTTACCAGAGAATAGCCCAGGCATGGGTATCGCATGCTGTAGGCCCTCTTTCTAGCAGTGTTGGAGTAGATTCTCTCTCTGTTCTTCCCAGTCTCCAAAGCAAGTCAGGCTGATATCCCAGGCCCTGGGTGCTCAGAAGTGGTTGGGGTGACCTTGGGACAAGGCTGATCTTGAAGAGACTGGGTACACTGGGTATTCACAGCTGGTAAACACACATGAAAGTGTGTTCGTGTGTGCCTGCCTGCCTGCCTGGGCATACATTCATGCACATATTCTCTGATGCCTTTGTGAGAAAGAAGGGAGAAAAAAGAGGTGAAGCATTGGTAACGGTAACAACACATCTGCCCTGCTGCTCTGTGGCTTCACCCCAGACAGAGCACCAACCACAAACCACAGAATTGATCCCATAGCTTAGGAGAACTGTGAGTTCACTGAGGTTACTTACTGAGTGTGGGTGACTCAAAGACAGCTTGGGGTTCCCTCCACCAGCTGCCTGGTTTAGATTTCTTTCCCTAGCACGTGTGAATCATTGATATTACATGCACTTCCTCAGCTCAGACTTAATGGACTTTCCTACCATGAACACCCCCTGCCCCCTATGTAAATGTGCTCATCTCCAGACAACCACAGCAGGAGACTGTCTAGAGACTTAGGGTTGTGGGGCACACTGTGCGAGCCCATATTAGTGTTCAAGGGCTACTTGACTTCCTTCTTATCTGTGTGTAGTTTGTAGCTGTGCTGGACACAGACTGAGTTCTCAGTGCAGCAGGGGGATGGCCAGGACCCAGGCAGAGTGAAGAGCCTGGGCTCTGGAGGCCCCTAGCCATGACGTTTGTGTGTCCTTTTCTCATGAGGCAGGCCTACAGCTTTCATCATTCTACAGTTGCCTTCATTACCCTACAGCACACTTCTCCGGTGGAGCTGGGCCTGTGCAAAGCCAGTGGGCAGTGGATGTGAAGGGCAGGAAGCTCATAGGGTGACTGGCCAGTCCAGGGAAGCCGGAGTGCTGCTCTTCCTGCTTCCTTGTTCTTCCTCCCTCTGTCACTTTCTGTCAGTAGTTGGCATCCTTATGCTTCATCTTACAGTGACAGATTTGAGAGCTAGCCCTGAGTGGTCATGCTGGGGCAAGGCTTGATTTCACACATGCTGGCCAGTGGGACTCTCTGTAGGTCTGGCCACACCCATCAGGTGTGCAGGAAGACAGAGCTGAGTCAGGCTCCAACTCTGGGGAATATGTTGAGTCAGCATCTCTGTAGGGTCCAGGCACTGTGGCTGTGCATCATAGAACAAGAGGATCTGGGGTGTCACTGGGATTGTAGGGACCAACTGTGCAGTCTTTTCTCTTTCAGGACAAGCACCATGATGCTGCTCATGAGATTATTGAGACTATCCGGTGAGTACTGAGTACTGTGTGGGATGAGCACTGGGCTCAGAGCTGCCTCCCGAGGTTCCCAGCACCCTCACTGCGTTGTCCTCACTGGGACCTCTGCGAAGTGTGGCAGGAGGAGCCCTGGCAGAGGCATCTCTCCATGACCCTTGTCTGGGTAAACCTCAGTTGTTTGTTTCCCCTGCCATGGTGGGGATGGAGCCAGCTCACATATGTGCAGCCTCTGAGCTGCTACCTCTGTGAGATAGAACTTGGGCTGTCTCTGTGTCCCCCATCTTCCCTTTCACTAGTCCCCACCTTTGGATTGGAGAAAGATGGGAGTTTGTAAGGACCATGAGTAGGGCCTCCTTCCTGTGACACCTGCAGACGCATGGTGCCAGCGCAGCTGCCTGTTGGGATGGATCTGCCAGCTTTCCTTCTGAAGCTTCCTTCTGTACCCTGTGGTTCCTGTAATGATAGTGGACGTAGATTACTGGGGAAAGCCCTGGCAGACCATAGAGACTGGACTCTTAGATTGCCATTCAGTGTTCTGAGGTTGAGGCAGTGGAAGCAGTGGGACTTACAAGCCAGCCAGGGCTGTAAAGAGGCCAGTAAGTTAGGTATAGCGCTAGCCTGGGGAACTGAGTTCATCTCTGGAAGCCATGTGAATGAAGATGGAAGGAGGGGACTGGCTACAGATGTTCTTTGATCTCTATATGTGCTATGGTACCCGTGTCACCCCATCTTGTGCATCTACAAGTGCGTACGTACCCAACCTAAGAAAGCTCACCCACACCCTTGCCAATTGTCTAAGCCTCCAGGAAGCTCTTGGTGGAAGAGTGTATCTGGCTGGAGTGGCACCCAGCAGAACTTGTAAGGCAGAGGTTTTGAGGCCAGCCTGGTTTACCCCTTGGTATACATAGTGAGTTCAGGATAGTCAAGGCTGTGTAGAAAAATTCTGTCTGGGGGTGGGGGTGGGGGTGGGGTGCGGTATTATATCCCAAGCTGGTCCCTCCCCCAGAGTTTTTTTTTTTATCATGTTTGTGTGTGGTTGATTTGTCGGTGTACACACATGCCACAGCACATGGTGGGGGCAGAGGGCAGCTTTGTGAAATTGCTTCTCCTCCTTGTGTAGGCTCCAGGATTGAACTTGGGTTGTTGGTTCTGTGCCACAGTTGCTTTTACCCACTGAGCCATCTTGCCAGCTCCCTCCCAGCCTTGGAGAAAGGTCCTATTATGTAGCCCAGACTGGCCTTGAATTTGGAGCTTTTATGCCTTAGCCCCACCCAACAGTGCTGGATTAGCTGGCTTGTACCACTGAGCCTGGCTAATATTTTGCTTTTTAATATAATGTATGAATTTATTTCTTTTCCAAGTGCCAACACTGACCTTGGCCTCAAAATCTGTGCTCTCTCAATAGCTCCTTATGAACTTGCACAGTAACACTCTCTCTCTCTCTCTCTCTCTCTCTAGAGAGAGAGAGAGAGAGAGAGAGAGCATGCTGAGGCCAGCAACACCTCTGTGTTCCATTTCAGGTGGGTCTGCGAGGAAATCCCAGATCTCAAGCTGGCCATGGAGAACTATGTCCTGATCGACTACGACACCAAAAGGTGAGCAGGAAGGGATGGAGTAGGCTGTGGACTGCTGTGGGTGGGCTGCACCTCCCAGCTGCCTACACCCTTGCTACGCTTCCTTCCGGAAGCTCTTTTGGTAGAAGAGTGTGTCTGGCTGGAGGAGTGAGGCAATCACTGGGAACTCCTACACTGTACAAATTGAATTGATATGTGGGAAATTACCAGGGCTGGTGAGAGAACTACTGGCCTTTTTATAGCTGCAGGCCCTGCAGCGCTGTGTTGATGGGCCTCCACCTCATCACCATAGGTGCTGGGTGAGGCCAATCCTTGCCCTCACCTAGGCCTCTCCTTCTGAGCAGAGTGGGTGGAGAAGCAAAGGCATCCCTGGAATGCTGCCTGGAGCCAGGTTTGTTTTTCTTTGAGAAAGAATAGCCCAGGCTCTACCACCCTGCTCAGAGCCTGCCCATTCTTTTTTTTTTTTTTTTTTTTTTTTTGGTTTTTCCAGACAGGGTTTCTCTGTATAGCCCTGGCTGTCCTGGAACTCACTTTGTAGACCAGGCTGGCCTCGAACTCAGAAATTCTAGCCTGCCCATTCTTGACACTGCCTAAAAAAGTTTTGCTTTACCTATGACCTCATTATTAGAAAGGATTCCTGCCAACCTTAGTGATACTGGGACGGGACAGTCCACTGGCTGGGCCCCTTGCCATATGACTAGCATCTGGGTGTAAGTAGACTGGAGCTCACTGCTACCTCAAGGCAGGAGCCTGTGTCCTTAGAGAGTTAGGATTAGCTTCAGCCCTCCATCTCACTTTCTCTGTGAAACTCCTGGACCTCAGGAAACTACTTTTTCCATGTGAGGAACCCACCCAGAACCTTGCAGTAGAACTCTCCACCCCTCTGATAGTAGAGTAGGCTTTCTTACCTTACCTGTGTGACCTCAAACTCCTGGGGCTCACATGACCCAAATTCCAAGTAGGTGGGACTGTAGTTGTGTGTGCCAACACCTTGCCCTGCTTTGGCTTTTCCCAGTTAGGGATGCCATGCTCTGTTCTGTGGCTGCTGCTTTCCTGGGTTCCTTTTAAGAGAAAGAAAGGTAGCCGGGCACATGCCTTTAATCCCAGCACTCGGGGGGCAGAAGCAGGTGGATTTCTGAGTTCAAGGCCAGCCTGGTCCACAAAGTGAGTTCCAGGACAGCCAAGGCTACACAGAGAAACCCTGTCTATGAATGAATGAATGAATGAATGAAAGAAAAACCAGAGAGAGAGAGAGAGAGAGAGAGAGGTGTAAGACACCTTGTAACATTGTCCATCTCTGCATCTTTCCACCTCCTGAGAGCTGGGGTTGTCAGCGTGGGCCAGTGCCCAATCTTGTTGTCTCACATGCTCCTTACAACTCGGAAAGGAGAGCCTAGGCTCTCCACCTTCTACCTCGTTTGAGATGGTCTCTTGATTTTTAATGCTGCACATGCCAGTCCTGCTCCCTTCTTCCTTAGAAGGATGGAGAACTCAGGACCTCATCCTGCCCTGCTTTAGGTAGGTTCTGAGGACTCAAACCTAGGATGTCATACTTAGTAACAAGCACACTAGCTGCTGAAACCATCTCTCCAGCCCTTGCCCAGGTCATAGTTAAGACATGCTCTTAGGGCTGGTGAGATGGCTCAGCAGGTAAGAGACCTGACTGCTCTTCCGAAGGTGATGAGTTCAAATCCCAGCAACCACATGGTGGCTTACAACCACCAGTAATGAGATCTGACGCCCTCCTCTGGTGTGTCTGAAGTCAGCTATAGTGTACTTATGTATAATAATAAATGAATCCTTGGACCGGAGAGCGGAGCTGACCGGAGTGAGCGGGGCAGGCCAGAGCCAGTAGGGTTGACCGGAAGGAGGAAAAAAAAAAAAGACATGCTCTTAAAGTTCCTTATCTAAGTGACAGTCTGACTGAGGAATTGACATGTGAAATAGACCTACCCAAACTGCCCTTGGCCTTGTTCCTGTGGCCAGGGACTGTCTGAGCACAGAGTCTCTGGCTGGCCAGCCATGTTGGTGTTGTGGAGTCTGGTGGCCTTCAATAATACACACATACTCACTCTCACTCACACATACTCTCTCTCTTCTTCCTTTTTCAGTTTTGAAAGCATGCAGAGGCTGTGTGACAAATACAACCGGGCCATCGACAGCATCCACCAGCTGGTGAGTGGCTCCCCACTTGCAAGGCTGGTCACTTCCATTGGATTTGCATGGTGTTAGCTCCTTGGCCTCCCAGGGCAGCCAAGCACTAGGACCTCCTGCAGTTTGTGAAAGAGTGGTAGGGAGAGCGGTTGGCATAGTGTATTAGGGTTCTCTAGAGTCACAGAACTTATGGGTAGTCTCTATATAGTAAAGGAATTTATTGATGACTTATAGTCTGCAGTCCGAACTTATAGTCTGCAGTCCGACTCCCAACAATGGTCAGTAAGAGCTGTGAATGGAAGTCCAGGGATCTAGCAGTTGCTCAGTCCTACACGGCAAGCAGGTGAAGGAGAAAGAGAGCCTTCCTTCTTCCAATGTCCTTATGTAGCCTCCAGCAGAAGGTGTAGCCCAGATTAAAGGTGTGTGCTACCACACCCTTAATCCTAGATGACCTTGAACTTGGAGATCTCCCTGTCTTTTTTGTTTGTTTGTTTCTGTTTTTCGAGACAGGGTTTCTCTGTATAGCCCTGGCTGTCCTGGAACTCACTTTGTAGACCAGGCTGGCCTCGAACTCAGAAATCCGCCTGCCTCTGCCTCCCAAGTGCCGGCATTAAAGGCGTGTGCCACCACTGGAGGAGGGTCTTAAAGCTCACCCTCACAGTCACACACTACCTCTGACCTGGGCAAACATGCTAATATTACCACTCCCTGGGCCAAGCATATTCAGATCACAGGAACCCTCTTTTGATCTGGTGGATCAGGTCAGATAAGAGCCTGGGTTTGTCTCAGTGCACTTGCAGGGCCAGCCTGCAGGTGTGGTCAGGAGCTGAGCTTTTCACTGCTTTCGTTTTCCTGTGACTTACTCTCCTAATGCTAGGGGCTCAGAGGTATACACTGGGAGAGGGCATATCTGCTAAGGAGCCTGCAGCCAGGTGGGACTTCTGGGACCTAGGGGCAGGCTTAGGCCACGAAACTTATAAGGTCTAGTCAGAAGTAGACCTTTGTGGTGAGTTGCCAGAACCAAGTGCCAGGAGTGATGTGTAGGGAGCTGGCTCTGTGCATTGCTGTAAGTCATTTTCTGTTTGTGGTCTTGGGATAAACTCAGTAAGCATGCACTTCATCACTAAGGCACATCTTTTGTGTGTGTTTGTTTGGTTTTTGGAGACATTGTTTCTTTGTGTAGCCCTGGCTATCCTGGAACTCAAGCTGTAGACCAGGCTGGCTTCAATTCAGAGATCCACCTGCTTCTGCCTCCCAAGTGCTGAATTAAAGGTGTGTGACACTAGTGCCTGGCAACCTTTTGGGTTTTTAATTCAGAATCTTAGCATGTAGTCCAGGCTGGCCTTGAACTGACAGTGTTCCTCCTGCCCCAGCCTCCCCAGTTTTGGATGCCAGACAGGTGCTGTTGGCTGCTGTTGAGTGTAATGGGTCATGTCTACTTTTGTCCCCAGTGGAAGGGCACTACACAGCCCATGAAGCTGAATACTCGGCCATCCAATGGACTCCTGCGGCACATCCTGCAGCAGGTATACAACCACTCTGTCACTGACCCAGAGAAGCTTAACAACTACGAGCCTTTCTCCCCTGAGGTTTATGGGGAGACTTCCTTTGACCTGGTGGCCCAGATGATTGATGAGATCAAGATGACAGAGGATGACCTGTTTGTCGACCTGGGCAGTGGTGAGTGTCTTGCAGCATGGTCTTTGAGCCGACCTTGGCTCATGCAGTGCACCCAAGGCTGCCCAAGAGTCCCAAAAGGGTCTTTTCACAGAGGACACTGGCTGAGCGAGGTTCCTGCTGCCACTTTCTCCCAGAGCCCTCCGCCCTGGCCTCCTTTCACCCTTGCTCCAGCTTTTGACCTAGTGGCTCTTGGGTTGTGGCTGCTTAACCAGAATCATGTTCCTGAGGTGTCTGGTCATGTCTCTGTGCTACTACACACTTGGTTCCGAAGCTGACACATGCACACAGTCAGACAGTCACATACACAGACAGCAGTGTTGCCGGATTGCCTGCATGGTTGTTTTGATGGTGTTCAATTTGCTTGGGGCATGTCTTAGGGTTTATTGCTTCGATGAAATCCCATGACCAAAAGCACGGTAGGAAGGAAAGGGTTTCTTGGCTTACACTTCCAGATCAGAGTACTGAAGGAAGTCAGGACAGGAATCCAAACGGGGCAGGAACCTGGAGACAGCTCCTGCAGCCGATTGATGTGGAGGCCATGGAGGATACTACTTACTGGCTTGCTCCCTATGGCATTTTCAGTCAGCTTTCTGTCTTTATGCCCTCCTTCCTCCCTTCCCTCCTTCCCTCTTTCCCTCTCTTGGTTTTCATGACAGGTTTTTTTCTGGGTAGCCTTGGCTGTCCTGAAATTCTGTTTGTAGACCAGGCTGGCTTCAAACTCATAGAGATCCACCTGCCTCTGCCTCTGAGTGCTGGGACTAAAGATGTGCACCACCATACTCAGTCTGCAGCCTTCTTTTTTTTTTTTTTGGTTTTTCGAGACAGAGTTTCTCTGTATAGCCCTGGCTGTCCTGGAACTCACTTGGTAGACCAGGCTGGCCTTGGACTCAGAAATCCACCTGCCTCTCCCTCCCGAGTGCTGGGATTAAAGGCGTGCACCACCACACCCGTCAACCTGCAGCCTTCTTTTTTTTTTTTTTTTTTTTTTTTTTTTTTTTGGGGGGGGGGGGTTCGAGACAGGGTTTCTCTGTATATCCCTGGCTGTCCTGGAACTCACTCTGTAGACCAGGCTGGCCTCAAACTCAGAAATCTGTCTGCCTCTGCCTCCCGAGTGCTGGGATTAAAGGCGTGCGCCACCACGCTCGGCTTAACCTGCAGCCTTCTTAGAGAACCCAGGGCCACCACAATGTTCTGGGTCCTCCCCTATCAGTCACTAATTAAGACACAGATCTTATGGAGGCATTTTCTGAATTGAGGTTCCTTCCTTCCAGATAACTGTAGCTTGTGTCAAGTTGACTTAAAATTGTCAAGTACAGGCCACCTCTCCTGTGCCTGATGGAGCAGGATGTGGAGGCTGGAAAAGACACAGTTGTTGTCTCCAGCTCTTTTAGAAGCTGCTAATCCATGGGCTGGCGAGATGGCTCAGTGGTTAAGAGCACCGACTGCTCTTCCGAAGGTCCCAAGTTCAAATCCCAGCAACCACATGGTGGCTCACAGCCATCTGTAACGAAATCTGATGCCCTCTTCTGGAGTATCTGAAGACAGCTACACTGTACTTACATATAATAAATAAATTAAATCTTTAAAAAAAAAAAAAAAAGAAGCTGCTAATCCAGCTATGAGGGTTGAGCCTCCTGGGTCCCTAACCTTTGAGAGCCTATCCTGAGGCACTGTGACTTAGGGGCTCACTCTACTAACACTGTGTAGGGGATGCCTTCCAGCCAGGCCTGCATCTCCTACGGTGCTTGAGTGTCAGATGTGGCTTTTCGATCCTGTGGGTCCTAGCAGCATGCTATTTATTACTGTAAACACTGTGCCCAGGACAGTCAGGTGGTCCGTGTGTGCTGCCTGAAATGTGGAATTGGTCTGCAAGCGGGGTTGGGGGTGTGTGTGGTGGTGTTCAGCATTCTCAGAGCCTCAATCCTTTTTCTAGCTTCTCTGCTTGGGGCCAACAGGTGCCAGTCAACAACTCTTGCAGCCTCTGGGGTTTCCCATCCCTGAGCAGACATTTTAGGTCAGGGTACCTGCCGACCTCAGTAGTTATAGCTGTCCAGGAGATGACTCAGGTGAAGAAGGGTCTTTCTGAGGGCCATCTCCATGTGGGAACAGCTAGGCCCTGCCAGACTGCTGAGGGTTGCAGCTTCAAACATGGCACTGTGGGGGCTGGTGAGATGGCTCAGCGGGTAAGAGCACCCGACTGCTCTTCCAAAGGTGATAAGTTCAAATCCCAGCATCCACATGGTGGCTCACAACCATCCGTAATGAGATCTGGCTCCCTCTTCTGAAGTGTCTGAAGACAGCTACAGTGTACTTACATATAATAAATAAAATAAATATTAAAAAAAAAAAATCCATGGCACTGTGGATACTAGAGTGGGACAGGCATCCTCTGGTTAGAGGTCTGTGCCTTTGAATGGCTTTCTTTCTGACACCAAGGGACATTGTCATGTGGCTGAGGCCACTGGGTCTCTGTGGAGGTCACACAGACTCTGACGTATGTCTCTCTGGCTGAAGGTGTGGGGCAGGTTGTCCTTCAGGTTGCTGCGGCCACCAACTGCAAACATCACTACGGAGTGGAGAAAGCAGACATTCCAGCCAAGTACGCGGAGGTGAGTAGTCGCATGTGCTTGCTGCTTAGGGCTTCTCTGTGGGGGCACATCTTCCAGGCCAAGAGTTTCTGTGTTTGTGGCATACAGTATTTCTAAGAGTACCTGTGTGTTCCTGGTGGCCTTTGCAGCATGAGCACACCGTGTAGTCCTCAGGAGAGATTATGAGCTCCTATGAGTTGTTAGAGCACATTCCTGTGGATGTGTCCCCCACCCCCAACCCCTGTCCACCCAGGATGGGGTTCAGCCTTGCTGGGGCTGGAGAGGATGATCTTGAGGCTCTGTTGAGGGGTTGGGAACCTTGTGACACTACCATGGCCTCTGGTTGCGCACCCCCCTCACCCTCCCCGCCTTCCCCGAGTACGCTGCAGCAGGGTCGCTGTAGATAGGTACCAGTGTCATCTTGCAGAGCCTGTGGACCTTCCACTGCCTTGGCCTCCCTGAGTTTGTAACAGATTGTATGCCTTTTTTCCCCTCAGACCATGGACCGAGAGTTCAGGAAGTGGATGAAATGGTATGGAAAAAAGCATGCAGAATACACAGTGAGTGCCATCGCTCCATGCCCTCGGCCTCTGTCCCAGCCCAGCCCCTTCCCTTCCTCTCAACCACTGTCAGTTTTACCCAGTGACTGTATATGGTCTTCTGTGGCCATGGCCCTCTGTGACAGCGAGTGTAGTCTTTGGAGCTGGCTGTAGAGCCTTAACTGAGTCCTGTCCTTCCCTGCTTTCCTGGCCTGGGCACCCATCCTTAGTACATGCTGACCATGGACCTTGGTGGCAGATACTTAGCTTGGTAAAGCTGAGACCCACAAACTGGGCAGGCACACTTCTGCTGAGCTGTACCCCAGTATAGCCTGTGGCATTAAGAGTTTAAGGGTTAAGATCATTGGGATGCAGAGATCTAGCTAGGCCATCTTGTGGGCCAGCTGGGAGGGGCAACCTGCAGTGACTTTCTGTGCCTATGTGCTGTGAGTGGCTGATACCCACTCTGTTATGCTTTTCTTTGCCACCATTCCTGGAGTGGGACTTAAGAGCTGCTCATCCACACTTCTTGGTGAAAGTCTCCCCTGTAGGCATTCATTAGGAGAGAGGCCCACTTGATGCCTGTGTCTGGGACCCATGAAAAGTCCCCCAGTGGGTCGAGATTCCTGAGACTTTGTGCCTTCCTTCTGCATACCTTAACTGTCATGCCTTCCTCGTGCACTTTGACGGTGATGATGTCTTGTGCTTTTGCTGGGGGCCTGTTAGCTCCACACCCACAGAGGAGGTGGTCATTGCCACAGCTTTCAGGAAGACCCTGCCAGTCCTGAGTGGCTTCCTGGTCACTTTTTCCTCCTCAGCTTTTCATTGTTAAATGACCTGGCCCATGTGGTTGAAGCCCACAGTGTGGCTGGCAGCTGTTTGTCACATTGGCTATTGGTTCCTCATGAGCCTCAGGCTTATGGCTGGGAGAAGGACTAAGGGAAAGGACGGTTCTTGAGGCCTTGGTGACCGTAATACACACCCTGGCAGCAGAAATAGAGAGTGACTGTGGGCCTCTGCTTGTGTCCACTCTGGCTTCCCATGGTACCTTTAGTGACTGCCAGCCTTTTCCAGAAGGCTGTGTAGGCTCCTGCCTGGCCTGTCAGCACCTGCCTGGCCTGCACAGTGCTGTGTCTGCTTGGCAAGCTGTGATCCCTGCCTTCTGCTACACAGAAGCAGGCAGGAGAAAAGCCAGGGGAGCCTAAAAATAGCCCAGAACTGCCTCATGCCAGAGATGCTGCCACCCACCATGCAAGCCTTACTGTGCTTCAGCCTGCTTGTCTGCTCAGCTACTCCCTCTAGTGGCTGAATCGAGCCTGGCTCTTTTCCAGCCCATAACAGCTTCCAGGCAGGGCGTTTGGGGCTCCTCTCTCCCATCCTCCAAGTGCCCTAATCCAGTTTGGGCCAGACATTGGGCCATACTCATCTCTGTTGACTGTACCTCTTCACATTCTTGGGCTTGGTGATGTCAGGTGACTTTCTATCACCCTCGAAGCCACAGTTGTACAGTCTGTGAGTAGTTCCTCTCAGAGGTGCCTCTGGGCTGTGACTACTGACCCTGGAGGATAGTGGAGTAGCCCGTGACTCCTGGGATGCTGGCCGCAGCTTGCCTAGCCATCCCCATCATAGGAGTTGGGTGTGCCGAAGTGTCCCATGGGGAGCCAGTACTGCTGAGGCATTCCCATAGGGAGTGTGTCTGGGACTGTATCTAGGTCTTAGCACCTCCCTTCTATGTGCTTCCGGATGGGTGGATGGGTTCTTGGAGTGATTGAATCTGTCTGGCATGGTGACTTGGGTCTCATTCACTGTAACTTTTTCTGGCCTTTCCCAGGCTTCTGTAGGGGTCATTCTTCACTCATTTCAGAGATGCTGACTTGCTGCGTGGCGCCCGCACACACACACACACACACACCCGTCTTTTCTGTGCTGGTAGCTATGTATATGATACTTCCTTGGGAAACATGGTTCCCAGATAGAGAACCAACAGTGACCAGCTTGGTGAACTCTTTAAGTTTTTTGGGGGTTACTTACAGGAGAGTGGGTAGGGGTTTACTTAGAGGAGCAGAAATGACAGCTGCATCTTCAAGGCTCTTCCCAGCATGGGTGACAGTCCAAAAGCTGGGAACCTGGAGTGTACTGCACAACCTGCAGGCTTTTATAGGTGGCTCAGGTCTGAGCCTCTCCCTGGTAGCTCAGCAGCTTGACTGGTGTGACAGTGTCTCTTAGTGATCCTTCTTGCTTTATATGTTTGGGGAGGGAAGGCCCAGTGCCTGTGCTTAGTTTCAAGGATTTCTTGACTGGAGAGGCTTCCCTGCAGGACAGATTGTGTCCCTGGCCAGATGGCCAGAATTTGAGAGTCCCTGGCCACAGATTAGCTGTCTCCCCAGACTTCCTTGCCTGGCCTGCCAGGACAGCACTGGGATCCGCAGTCGTAGGAATTCTCGTTCCACACTTGACATGGCTGCAGGGTGAGGACTGTTCTGGATAGTGGGCTCCAGAGGCTATAGCCGGCACACATCAGATTCCTGGAGTGGAGTCAACCCACTGCCATTCTTATAGCTGCAGTGGCAGGACCCAGCCGTCAGTCACAGGCAAGGCCCACAGAGGAGCCAGGGAGACCATCAGGGCATGCAGAACTCTCCCTGGAAGTCTCAAAACACACTGGTAGGGTGTTCTCATCCAGAAATTATGAAACCCAGCACCCAAGGTGTATGTGGACAGACACAGCAGTAAGTTCATCAGCTCAGGCTGCGCTCGCTGTAAGGATGGTGCAGGGCCTTGGTTTCTGACTCCAGTGGTTTAGATTAGAAGCCTCCTCCTGTTGGGGAGTTGGAGTCCCAGAGACCAGATTCCCTAGGGTCCAGAGATTGCCCTGAATTTTGGGGACTTGACTTAAGCCCCTTCCCTAGGTCTGAATGTTCTATACAACAGAGCAAAAAAGATTCCGAAGGTCATTGAGGGGTGAAGAGGTGTGCTGGGCCGGGGATGTGCTCAGAGGCTGTGCAGCCCACAGGGCTCTGACTGTCCGGGTCTGCTCTGCATATGGTTCCTCTGCTCAGAGAACAGAGGCTGTGCAGCTAGCTAGCTACCTCTGGGCAGGTTCAGCCTTGTCCTAGCAGGGTGGGAAGTGGTTCTGAAGCTGTAGCTCTGTCACTCTACAGCATGTGGGGCGCCCATTGTAGGCTGCTGCCATGACCCATGCATGGTTAACATCCCTGTCTCCCCTCAAATCCTGATACTCATAAATCCACTTGTGGTCAGTAGATTTGCCTTCATAGTATCCCAAACTGTCCTGTAGTGAGTGCATCAGAGCCTTGCTCCTGTTCGTTGCCAAGTGTCCTCCCAGCATATGGACAGACTATACTGTATGTCCATCTGTCTGTTCGTGGATGTCCCTGATTTCGGGCTCATGCCCAGCCCCTCAGCGGTGGTCTTCAGAGTACACCATCCAGATTGCTTGTATCTTGACTGTCATGGCTCTGGGCAGTTAGCGTAAAAGCTGTTTCCTTTCAACATACTTGAGCCTAAAGGAGGTAGAACGACATCAGTGCTGATAGACACTGCGGGCAGGCCACAGTTTGGGAGTCAGTTGTGTGGCAAACATGTATTAACCCAAGATATACTGAGGCAACCTCATTATCTCCAGGCACAGCCATGGTGGACAGTGACAAGGGACAGGGAGTATTGGTCCAGTGGCTTCTTAACCACATAGATACGTGTCATGTCTGTAGGGTCAACAAATGGCCTGTGTGATGCTGTTCTTCTTGGGACATGGTCCATCCAGGGTGCAGGGAGGGTTGGCTGGCCAAGCACACAGCACTATGGCTGGACCCATGCCAGCCTCTTGTCTGTCTCTGAGTGGATACTGCTTCCTGCTGGGGTTCAGTCCCTGCTTTTTTTTTTTTTTTTTAAAGATTTATTTTATTTTATTATATGTAAGTACACTGTAGCTGTCCTCAGACACTCCAGAAGAGGAGCCAGATCTCATTACGGATGGCTGTGAGCCACCATGTGGTTGCTGGGATTTGAACTAATCACCTTTGGAAGATTAGTCGGGTGCTCTTACCCACTGAGCCATCTCACCAGCCCCCAGTCCCTGCTTTTTATAGAGCTGTCCACTGGCTGTCCACAGTCACTTTCCCATCCTGAGACCCAGCTCATTCCATGTCTCTCACAGCAGTTTCGGGAACTGGGTTTGAGCCAAGCAAACATGTGAGTAAACGTGTTCCTTTCTTCCTTAGCTGGAACGAGGTGACTTCCTCTCAGAGGAGTGGAGGGAACGGATCGCCAATACGAGGTACGGCCGGCTGTGGGCTGTGCTGCTGGCTGTGCTGGGACCTCTGACTTGCTCTCCAGATGTGGGTGGCTGCTGTGGAGGGTAGGATGGGTCTGCTGCTTTAAGGGTGCCAGCCACTTCTTGGTGTTGATCTGGCTGTGGCCCCTATCCTGCTCTTGTCTGTTTGGTCCCACATTGGATGCAGCAGCTGTGCTGGTCCCCTTGAGTATCTGTGCTGTCTTTTCATGGGGTCAGTCTGTCAGGGTTCCAGGTGATTTAGGGCCTCACCCCTATGTTTTCTATTGGGGAGTAGTGCCTGCCTGTCACATTCATTGCACCTGCCTGTCAGTGTTTCCCTTTGCCCATACCCTGTGTCTACCCTCTTTTCTGTGGACAGTTCAGTCCCTGAACTCAGTGGTAAGGAGTGCTTCCAGGAGCTCTCTTTGTTTTAGAAGCACCAATATTCAAAATGGCCTGGGATGAATTTTTGGCCCAGGGCTTGCAGCCTCCTCTGTGGGGCAGTTTGTACCTGTCTCCTGCCCCCGCTTTCCTGCTTATTCTGCTCAGCTCAGGTGGGTGGGCAGGCGGGGGCAGTGCCTAGCAGGGGCCGGCAGCAGGCTGTGTCCAGGCTGGGACTTCCATGCACAGCCTCAGTTTTACTGAATTGGAACATTGTTTTGCAGTGTTATATTTGTGAATAACTTTGCCTTTGGTCCTGAGGTGGATCACCAGCTGAAGGAGCGATTCGCAAACATGAAGGAAGGTAATGCATCCACAGGCCTCGTACACTGCCCTCTCCAGAGGGACATGCAGGCACATCAATCTTCCTTGAGAGGTCCTCATCAACCCTTCCCCAGCCCCTGGGTTAGATGGCAAAAGTGGGGGTCCTGGTGGCCAAAAGCAGTTCTGCCCCAACATATCCCAGACAGCCAGCAGACAGTTGAAAGGCTAACCCAGCTCAGAAGCAGTCTCCTGCAGGCCCGTCTACACCAGGTCTCTTTGCTTGTGAGCTTATGGTGTATCTGTACCTATTTGGTGCCTATTCGGTGGAGAGTTGCCCGTGACTGCTCCATAATGAGCAGTTGCATATAGCACATGCTATCCCTTATAGAGGGCCAGGGCTGTCTGCACTGTGGTCTGTACTGCACGTTGCTGTCATGCTGCAGGGAGCAGGGATACCCACACTTTATAGCCTCTTAGCTGTCACAGGCCAACTGTCTGCTGTGGGGATTAGTTACTTCGGGGTGCTAGGGTTGAACCCAAGGCCTTGTATCCTCAGCAGACACTCCCCACTGAGCTTCCTTCCTGCCTTATTTCCCTTCTTCATCCCTTCATTGGTGGTTTGAGATAGGGTCCCACTCTAGGCAGGGTCTAGCTGAGACCCAATGCAGTCTTGAACTTGATCACAGTGTACACTACCACATTAGCTTCTGTCTTAATGCTGCCTGTTTGGGTCAAGCCTGTGACTTTGTGAGTCATCCAGTCTTTGTCTACTACTTGTTTCCTAAGGGCCAGTAAACCCAGTTTTCAGGGCGTCTAGGCTCTGATGACACAGCCAGCCTCAGCCCCTTCCCTGCCCGCAAAGAGCCATGTTGCCCGCCACTGATTGACGCTGTAGTGTTGTCCCGGTGTGCTCTCTCTGCTCTATAAATCCCGTGACCAAACACAGCCCACAGAGAAACAGGGTTTTTGGTTTACACAGCTAATCACAGTCCATCATCAAAGGAAGTCAGGGCAGGAACTCCAAACAGGAGCCATGGTGGAAGACTGCTTCTAGTTTAAGGTTATGCTCAGCCACTTTCCTGACACTATTCAGGACCCTTGCTGGGCCCTCCTACATTGTGTACAGGCCAGTCTGATGGTGGCATTTTCTCAGTTGAGGTTCCCTCTTCCTAGATGGCTCTAGTTTGTGTCAAGTTGACAAAAACTATCCAGCACAAATCCCTACATGTGGGTGTTCCTGGGTCATACCGTCACTGCTTAGGGAAGCTCATGGGGTGCTTGCCAGACTGGCCTGTGTCCTTTCTGCCTGACCCATTAGTCATTGCTGTTTTCCCACATAGTGGAGACAGGAACCTGACCTTGCTCTGGCCTGGGCCCTTTTGCTGGTGGGCAGGACTTAGAGTAAGGCTAGAGTCCCGTACACTGATATAATCAGCTTGGTGTACGTTTAAAGGTGTGTGGTGTGTGTGTGGTGTGGTGTGTGTGTGTGTGTGTGTGTGTGTGTGTGTGTGTGTGTGTGTATGTTTGTATGTTTGTATGTGTTTGTGTTGAGAAAGTAGTCCAGGCTATCCCAGAACAATGTTGACTCAGCTTCCTGGTGCTGAGATGACAGATGTGTACCACCATGCTGAGTAGAGTCTTTTGAATGTCTCTGAGTGTGGAGCTTAGGCCTGTTCTAGCATCCAGGAGGCCAAGGTAAGGAGGCTTAGAACTCCCAAGCAGGCCTGCACTACAGAATACAGTCAGCACCTGTCTGGGCTTCACTCTATCTCAGTCTCCCCTCTCCACCTCACTGCTTTCTTATATATGGAAAAGAATCTGCGTCACTCATGAAAGTCAGGCTTGGTTTTATGTTTAAGATGATAGGGTCTCTCTAGATGGGCGTGGTGGTGCACGCCTTTAATCCCAGCACTCAGGAGGCAGAGGCAGGCAGATTTCTGAGTTCGAGGCCAGCCTGCTCTACAGAGTAAGTTCCAGGACAGCCAGGGCTACACAGAGAAACCCTGTCTCAAAAAACAAAACAACCCCCCTCCCCCCAAAAAAAGATAGGGTCTCTCTATAGCCCTGGTGGTGATAGAACTCTGTGTAGACTAGGCTAGACTACTCTCAGAGATATGCCCACTTCTGCCTTATGTTGGGAATTAAAGGCATGTACCTTCACACCTAACCTACCTGTGTGGCTGTCAGAGGTTTGAATGTAATTAAATTCTTTGTGATTTGGTGTGGCTCTTTTTGCCTCTTAGGACTCATTTCTGATCCTATCCCCTGCCCTAGCTTCTGTCACATCCCCAGCCTCAAGGACTGCAGTAACCAATCATATTCTCAGCCCTGTTTTTAAAACAGGGATATTGCTACTTAGCCTAGTTTTGTCTTCAGACTCTTGCAATTCCCCATTTTTAGCTGCCAGAATGATGGGAAAACTACTGGGCCACCGTGCCTGTAAGTCTTTTCCCAGTGTGTTTTAAGGGAACTGCTGCAAGGCAGGCCTATTTGCCCAGTTTCTCATCCTGGTAATGCGGCTCACAGCAATCTCCTCTTGTGCGCTCTGTTGCCTGGATGCCACCATAACCCTGTGATCCGGGTACTCAGTTGTTACCATGGTACAGGGTCAGGTGAGCTTCAGCGGGGTTCCATAAGAACTAGCATCTTCTAAGTTGGTACTCCTAACTTCTGCTCCAACCCATGCCTGAGTTTGTGGTCTGCAGTTGTGTACATGTGCAGGTTTGTTTTTTTTGTTTGGTTGGTTTTTTTTTTTTTTTTTAAACATGGCAGTAATGGGCTTCTGTGTTGCAGGTGGCAGAATAGTATCCTCAAAGCCCTTTGCCCCTCTGAACTTCAGGATCAACAGCAGGAACTTGAGTGGTAAGCTCTGGGCCCAGTTGTATACAGGGTATCCAGCTTCCTGTGACCAGTCATATGGGGTTCTGCATTGCAAGGAGGGTGTTCAGCTCACTGCTCCTCAGCCTTTGACCACTATACATCATCCATATTCCCTTTTGATATGTTTCTTCAAGAGGAGGTAGTACTCTAAGAAAGGCCTTAGGGTGCAGAGTCTGCAGTAGGAGTCAGTCTTCATGTAGGCCTCCCTGGGTTAAGCGACTGGTTGGCTCAGCTCAGGGTCTGCATGATTGTTTTGACTCTGGCTCATCTTGAAGCCTGACCCCATTTGTGTGGGCTTGCTACCTTGTTCCTGAGGGGCCCCAGGTTATTCCCCTGTCTCAATGGCTGGGCAGGCTTTGGGGATGCTGTTGTACAGACTGCTTATGGGACATGAGCTGTATCTCAGGCTGCAGTCCTGATCCAATGCTCTTTCCATAGACATTGGCACCATCATGCGTGTGGTAGAGCTGTCGCCCCTGAAGGGCTCTGTGTCGTGGACTGGCAAGCCTGTCTCCTACTACCTGCACACCATTGACCGCACCATAGTGAGTCCTCACTTGACACCCTACAGAGTGGGAAAGAATCACAGGCCATGGCACTTGGCAACTCTGGGTCTTGGTCCTTGATTTTCCTGACAAATAGATGCCATAGCAGTTTCAGCCTTGTTATTCAAAGGCCTTGGGTATCTGTTACCCATTCCCAACTTGTCCAGGTGTTTGTTGGCCTTTTCCTCATAGTTTTCTCATGGCCTGCCCTACTTGCCAGAGCTCTTTGTGTGCAAGCCTGGTGGCTTGGTGGCCTCTGGGCTCCTAGAAGCTGCATGCTAACAACTGTGTGTTTGTTCTCTGTCCTTTGGGTCAGTGCTGTGTACTGGCAGCTGACAGCCAGCAACAGCTTTAACCTGCACTTCTTGCTGTGGGAAAAGAGGGTGAGCCAGGCAGGGCTCCTCAGCTGAGGCACGAATGTTCCCCGTGTTGCTAGTGGCACCACACACAGGTCCCAGTGTGGTAGCCGGCGTCCCCCCTGGGAGGCCCTGGCCCTGGGTCCTTGGCAGTCATGGGGAGTCAGGGTTAGCTGCCTTGGTATTCTAGCTGTGCCACTTTTGGTGTTCGCTGCTGTGCCCGGCAGCTCTTTGAGACACAGAATGTCTTTGTGGTCATCCTGTGTCCATGGCTAGGGACCACTTCTAACAAAGCCTTTTCTTTTCCTCTTTAGCTTGAAAACTATTTTTCTAGTCTGAAAAACCCAAAACTCAGGGTAAGTTTGCATCTCTCTTGACTCTGATCCTACACAAGAGTCATGTGTAAAAGGTTAAAGTGCCTAGTTGTGCATATTTGTAGTGTGTGTGGCCAGAGACCCCAAGTCCAACCATGGCCCCTGAAGGCCTTAAGCTCTGTTAATGGGTTGGATGTCCATGATTCTGTGAGTGATGGTCCTGCAGAGAGTCCAGGTGCCAGTACATTCTTTGTCACTTAGTGCCGTGAGTCCCCAAGTCAGGGGTGTGTCCTAACAGTTGAGGATTCTTGTCTCTAGTACCCTGGAAGGCTGGGCAGTGTGCTCCATGGCAGATACTTCTCTAGTCACAGCTGCTGGGCATTGGCTTATGTTGTCCCCTGTGAGTAGCTGAGACAGATTCTCCTCAGGGACATAAGAGGTGGGCTATTGTGTGCCTTTCCCTGGGGAGATGTAAATCAAGATGTGTTCACTATACATGGGCACTAAGAGCAGAGCCTAGCACTCTAGCAGCTGTTGCCGGGTGAAGTGCTGAGCTGTGGTGCAGGAGTGTAGGCACTTTACAGGCAGGTACACAGCCACCAAGGAGTGCATCCCACTGAGCAGCCTAGCATGCCTGTAACCAATGTGTGTCCTCAGCTGATTCCACAAGGACATTCAGGTGCACCTCTGAAGACCAGAGCAGCTGGGTTCAAGTCAGAGTGGCTGTGTTGTGCCAAGAGGACATAGGTCTTTAATGTATGATTTGGCTTTGCCTAGCTCTTTGGGGACCATATCTGTCCTGCTGAGTGGCGCATTTGGGCCTCTCTGTTGGCTGGCATGTCCCATGAGCTTTCATTGCCATGTGGTCCTGCAGCTGTCAGTGCAGGGTAATCCTGGGCCATCATACCATGACAGGCTCATGTCTTCCCCACAGAGGGGCTGCGGGACCCAAGTCATGCATTGAGACTCTCCCAGTGTCTTGTGTGTGTGGCTACTTCATTCGTGCTGGAGCAGAGTTAGATCCTCCTGTGTTCTGGACACTTACCCAGCACTTCCTTTCAGGAGGAGCAGGAGGCAGCTAGGCGAAGGCAGCAGCGCGAGAACAAGAGCAATGCCACCACACCCACCAAAGTCCCTGAGAGCAAAGCAGCTGCCACCGAGGCCCCCGCGGTGAGATAGGGTCCTTGTCCAGCATGTCCATCCAGCACAGGACACAGGGCTGCTAGGTGGCTGGGGTGCCTCAGCCTATGGCTTTGTGAGCACTCCTGCTGTGACCCTTACCTGCCTGCCTGTGTCCCTCCAGGATTCTGGGGCTGAGGAAGAAAAATCAGGTGTGGCTACTGTCAAAAAGCCATCTCCCTCCAAAGCCCGGAAGAAGAAACTGAACAAGAAAGGGAGAAAGATGGCTGGCCGGAAACGTGGGCGGCCCAAGAAAATGAGTGCTGCCAGTGCTGAGCGCAAGTCTAAGAAGAGCCAAAGCACACTGGATCTCCTGCACTCTCCGCCCCCAGCCCCACCCTCAGCCTCACCACAGGGTAAGCCTCTTTCTCTTCTGCATTGCAGGGGTGTGAATCCTGCCCACCTGAGTCCCCATTCATGTGACTATGGAACTCTGCCATGTGCCAGGCCTGATGCTACAAACCAGTAGGATCTCAGTGTGGATTTGGATCCCATAGCAGTTTCAAACCCAAGATTTGACAGTAGTGTGGGACCACGGTTGGTAGCTGACGGGGATTCTTCTCTCTCCTGCAGATGCATACAGGGCACCTCACAGCCCATTCTACCAGCTACCTCCGAGCACGCAGCTGCACTCACCCAACCCACTGCTAGTGGCACCCACCCCACCCGCGCTGCAGAAGCTTTTAGGTGGGTCATAGTTCTGACCTTGAAGCCATTCTGTGGGGGCTGTACAAGTGGTGGGGCCCCAGTCAAGCCCACTTGCTGCATGGCCTGGCTTACATTGGCTTCTGTTGGCTCCTGTGAGTAGCTAAGACCCACTCACTTCAGGCATTCTGGACCACATCTGGGGACCTGTGTGGCCCATCAGTACTTGGGGAGCTCTATATAGAACAACTCAATGCAAGCTGGGTAGTGGTGGCACATGCCTTTAATCCCAGCACTTGGGAGGTAGAGGTAGGAGGATTTCTGAGTTCGAGATTAGCCTGGTCTACAGAGTAAGTTCCAGGACAACCAGGGCTACACAGAGAAACCCTGTCTTGGAAAAAAAACAAAAAAAAACCTCAATGCACAGGGAAGGCTGACAAAGTCCCTTACTTGAAGGAAAGATCTGCTTTGGGGGTTTAGGGCTGCCCGTTCTGCCAGGAGGGAACCTCCCACATTGTAAGAAAAGCTGAAATCACAGCAGAATAGATCTGCAGCAAGCCAGGGCCTAATAGCCTCCCTGTGTCTGCTGCCTCCCATTCCTGCACCAGCCCTTCTTTACATGTTGTGCTGTGTGTATGTGTGTGTGTGTGTGTGTGTGTTTGTTTGTTTGTTTGTTTGTTTGTTTGCCTCCAGAGTCCTTCAAAATCCAGTACCTGCAGTTCCTGGCTTATACAAAGACCCCGCAGTACAAGGCCAACCTACAGCAGCTTCTGGAGCAGGAGAAGGTGCGCAGGCTCTGCCTTACTGTCAGTGCTCAACTTAGGGCTGCCTGGGGGCTCTGTGGTCACCTTCTCCTGTCCTCCCTTTCAGGAGAAGAACACGCAGCTTCTGGGCACAGCCCAGCAGCTCTTCGGCCATTGCCAGGCCCAAAAGGAAGAGATCCGCAGGCTGTTTCAGCAGAAGCTGGATGAGGTGACATGAGGCTGCCCGCCTGCCCACTTCAGCAGACACCTGACCCAGGGTTTGGTGGGGCAACCAAAGATAGCATCCCTTGTCCTTATGGACGTACTGATATGGAATTGCTTTGGCTGTACTCGGGTCAGAGATGTAGGGTGGCTGTCATCTCTTTTGTTCCTATAAACTGGGACTCTACTCACCATGCTTTGTCCTCATCCCCAGTTGGGTGTGAAGGCGCTGACCTACAATGACCTGATTCAGGCTCAGAAGGAAATCTCTGCCCACAACCAGCAGCTTCGGGAGCAGTCAGAACAGCTGGAGAAGGACAACAGCGAGCTTCGGAGCCAGAGCCTGAGGCTGGTGTGTGCCGGGGGGCTTGCCGCTGCTGGGTGCACACGTGTGGGGTGGAGGGAGGACTTGATTGCCCACTCACTGGCCCAGAGTTGTGCTCTGGCACCAGACTTGCTGGGCTGTGCAAGGATCAGGCCAGGGACTCTTTCCATCTTGTCATGGTTCTGTAAAGGTCACACTGGCCTTTATTACATTGCTTGTTTATGGGTGGGTGTTGATACTATGTGCTACAACTGTAGGAAGGATCCATTGCACTGCCCAGAGAGCCTGGCCCTTGCTCCCTTTGGCTCCTGAGCCTTCCTGTTCCTGTACCCACAGCTCAGGGCCCGGTGTGAGGAGCTGAGGCTTGACTGGTCCACACTGTCCCTGGAGAACCTGCGGAAAGAGAAGCAGGCCCTGCGGAGCCAGATCTCAGAGAAGCAGCGGCACTGCCTGGAGCTGCAGGTAGGGTATAGGTGTGATCCATCAGACCCCATCTTCACCCTCAGAAGGGCATCTGTGATAATGGACAGAAGGGGTGTGCGTGTCCTTGGGCCACCATGTTCCACCTACTCTGCTGAGTGGAGCCTTGGCTGCTCTGTGACACCTTTCCCATCCTCTAGATCAGCATCGTGGAGCTCGAGAAGACCCAGCGCCAGCAGGAGCTCCTGCAGTTGAAGTCCTGTGTACCGCCAGATGATGCTTTGTCTCTGCATCTGCGCGGCAAAGGTGCCCTGGGCCGAGAGTTAGAGGCTGACGCTGGGCGCTTACGCCTTGAGCTGGACTGTGCCAAGATCTCCCTGCCACACCTCAGCAGCATGAGCCCTGAGCTGTCCATGAACGGCCATGCTGCCAACTATGAGCTCTGCAATGCAGCTAGTCGGCCGTCATCCAAGCAGAACACCCCCCAGTACCTGGCCTCTCCCTTGGACCAGGAGGTCGTACCTTGCACCCCTAGCCACAGTGGCCGGCCTCGGCTAGAGAAGCTATCTGGCCTGGCTTTGCCTGATTACACCCGGTTGTCACCTGCCAAGATTGTGTTGAGGCGACACCTGAGCCAGGATCACACTGGGGCAAGCAAAGCAGCTACCAGTGAGCCACACCCTCGGTGAGGACAAGTGCACGTAGTGGCTCTGTCACCATTGCTGCCGTGTGCCTGCTGGGCATGGGCAGAGTGACCGGCCTTTCATTGCAGGCCAGAGCACGGCAAGGAGAGCAGCCTTCCCTACCAGAGCCCTGGCTTGTCCAATAGCATGAAGCTCAGCCCCCAGGATCCACCGCTAGCCTCCCCGGCGACCTCGCCCCTCACTTCCGAGAAGAGTAGTGAGAAGGTAAGGGCTGCTCCAGAGAAGCCTCCTGTGTGAGGAGTGGATGAGGCAACTGCAGTGCGCTGTGCCCAAGGGCGTCCTTGTTTGTAGGATGCCTGGGGAGTACTCTAGAGCCCTGGGGAAGAGGTGGCGACTGGCATCCCCAGGCCTTGGGATGTGGATGCAGTTGTGTGTGTCAGAGCCTCCCTCGGGTGTCCTTGGACTCAGATGCTCAGATGTTGGAACAGGGTTCCAGAACAGGTTGCTTGGGTCATTTGGAGTGGGACCAAGGGTTTGAGGTCTCCACTGTATTTACAGAGATGGAAAGAATTTAGTAGGAATGGCAGGGTCCGTGTGAGGCTTGGCAGTCTGAAGTGACAGGTCTCAGAAACAGGTGGGGAGAAGAATCTGGGACGTGTGTACTGTCCTCAACTTCACACAAGGCCCTTGCCAGGAGCTACCAGCCCAAGACCTGAGGATATAGCTTGTGTAGTGGGTCTGTGGCTGAGCTCCCATTCAGTCCTAGGTGACACATGGCTGTCTATTGACAGGGTGTGAAGGAACGTGCCTACAGCAGCCATGGGGAGACCATTACCAGCCTACCTGTTAGCATTCCGCTCAGCACGGTGCAGCCCAACAAACTGCCCGTCAGCATCCCACTGGCCAGCGTGGTGCTGCCCAGCCGTGCTGAGAGGCCGGTGAGTTGCCAGACCAGGTGGTGGCGGTGGTGGTGGTGGTGGTGGTGGTGGTGGTGGTGGTGGTGGTGGTGGCGGTGGCGGTGGTGGTGGTGGTGGTGGTGGCGGCGGTGGCGGCGGTGGTGGCAGTGGTGGCAGTGGCCGAGGCACTTGCTGTGGTTGGTTTCAGGAGCAACCCTGGTCTTTATGACTGTCGGTGCTGTTGAGATTGAGCCTGGAACTGCCAAAGGCCATGTCCACAGCTAATTCTGCTGCCATCTAGTTAGGTTCTGGGTGTGTTTTGTAAGAAGCAGAAGCGGAGAAGAAAGAAAAGTCGTCTGAGGAGGGCTTTTAGCCACTCAAGCAGCAGGGTCAGGCATGGCCTCGGCTGCTGTTTGAGATAGCTGACCTCAGGGATGAGTGACTGTTGTTCACAGAGGGTGGGCTGCAGACAGTGTAGCCCTGCCTTCCATTTACTTTACCTGAGGCAGTGTCTACTCTGTCCTAGGTCAGAGTGAACTGAACATGTAGTTGTGTCGGGCCTTGGCTTTTATCTCCGTCACACTCCTTGTTAACTGAATGTGACCTGGCCTTTTGGCTTGGACTCCTGAGCTGAGCCCAGCTCTGTCCTCTGTGGCCTCCTCTGCCCTCAGCCCTTCTCCCCATTGCCTCCTGTTGGGCCTGCTCAGCAGATGGTTCTGTCTTGCAGAGGAGCACTCCCAGCCCTGTGCCACAGCCCCGGGATTCTTCAGCCACACTTGAGAAGCAGACTGGTGCTTCTGCCCATGGTGCAGGGGTTGCTGGAGCAGGAAGCAGGAGCCTCGCTGTGGCGCCCACAGGTGACCTTTGCATCCCCATCCCATTGGGACTTCTTTTGGCTAGCTGCCATGGTCCTTGGGGAGGAGATGCCATTGTGGGACAGAAATAGGAACTGAAGCCACACAGCAGATAGCCCTGAGGTTCTGAGCCCAGGGTCCTGTTTGGGGAAGGTGGAGGACTAGTATATGGCTGCCCCTTGTTGACTTGTTTTGGGCTAGGGAATGCCAGGCTCCTTTTCCTGAGGAATGCTTAAAGTCTGGACCATTTCCTGAAAGCTATCCTGTGCTAGGGTCAGCTAGTCCTTGAAGGTTCAGACAGCTCACAGAGCACCTTGTGTGCCCTGGTGTTTGCAGGTGACTGAGCTCAGGAGGCTGCCTCCTCTTTGAGTCTGTCCCACCCACACCTGCTGGTGCTCTGAGGCCAGCCTCAGTCCTGTAGCCTTCAGTTCTTCTTCTAGAAAGCTGTTCCTGACCTCAGGTTGTCCCTCCCAGGATGAGGTGTCCTCACCACCCCCACCAGTGTGCTTGGCTTTCTTGCCTTCCTTAAGAAACTGGTATCTTCATTGATAGGTTTCTATGCTGGTTCGGTGGCCATCAGTGGGGCCCTGGCCAGCAGCCCAGCACCTCTGGCCTCTGGAATGGAATCTGCTGTTTTTGATGAATCCTCTGGCCCCAGCAGCCTCTTTGCCACCATGGGGTCTCGCAGCACACCACCACAACACCCACCTCTCCTGTCGCAGTCCCGCAACTCGGGTCCTGCCTCTCCTGCCCACCAACTCACAGCCAGTCCCCGCCTGAGTGTGACCACTCAGGGCTCGCTGCCAGACACCAGCAAAGGGGAACTGCCTTCTGATCCCGCCTTCTCAGACCCAGAGAGCGAAGCAAAGAGGAGGATTGTGTTCAGCATTTCAGTTGGTGCCAGCTCCAAGCAGTCACCTTCCACCAGGCACAGCCCCTTGACCTCTGGCACCCGAGGGGACTGTGTGCAGAACCACGGACAGGACATTCGTAAGCGCAGCAGAAGGAAGCGTGCATCAGCTGGAACACCTAGCCTCAGCACGGGTGTGTCCCCCAAGCGCCGGGCTCTGCCAACTGTTGCTGGCCTCTTTACACAGTCCTCGGGCTCTCCTCTTAATCTCAACTCCATGGTAAGTGCAGGACCTGTAGGGCAGGGTGGGTAAGCACCGTTCATGTGGGCTGTGGGGCTACAGTCCAGCGGGGCAGATCCAGATACATAGCAGCTAGGGGTGGTTGGCAGGGACAGTGGCTGGTATTCTGGCTCTCTCCTCTCCCTACTTGTACTTTTGTTTTTTGTTTTGTTTTTTTGTTTTTTTTGAGACAGGGTTTCTCTGTGTGCCCTGGCTGTCCTGGAACTCACTTTGTAGACCAGGCTGGCCTCGAACTCAGAAATCCACCTGCCTCTGCCTCCTGAGTGCTGGGATTAAAGGCGTGCGCCACCACGCCCGGCCCTACTTGTACTTTTACAAGGCCTCTGCAAGACCCTAGCCTGGGCATGTGCCTCATCTGCCCTCCTCTGACCCCATAGGTCAGCAACATCAACCAACCACTGGAGATCACAGCCATCTCATCCCCTGAGAGCTCCCTGAAGAGCTCCCCCACCCCGTACCAGGACCATGACCAGCCTCCAGTGCTCAGGAAGGAGCGGCCCCTAGGACCAACTAATGGGGCCCACTACTCGCCACTGACCTCAGATGAGGAGCCAGGCTCTGAGGACGAGCCCAGCAGTGCCCGGTGAGCACAGAGTGGGGTGAAAGTCTCGGACCAGGCGCTGGCTGTCACCCAGCTTTTCCATCCTGACCTCCCTGGTCTGGGTAGTGTTATGAGTGTGCATTACCTTTGCTTTTCTTGGTGAATGGGGACTGGGGCCTGCATGGGACCCTGTGCGTCTGTGAGGTCCTCTGGGTCCTCTGCCTGTGAGCCATCTATGCTCCCCTCTCCCCACCTACACTGTACTGCCCTGCATTGATGAGGTCCTGTCTGCTCACTTTGAATGTCATGGTGGAGTTACTACTGCATATGTGAATTTCCATCATGCATTAAGCTCCACAGCGAGCTCTTACAGGTTGCTCTGCTTGAGATACACAGTTGTCACAACCCAAGCAGACCTTCTGAGGTCCCCCGCACCTTAGGACTGCCAGTTGCCAGTAGCTCTGTTCAGGGGGCCTTCCATGTGGGGCCTGAGGGTAGCCATTGGACCCTCCATTTCCTAAGAGTCCTCAGATCTCTCAGCACATAGACTCACCTAAATGACCATTGTCTTTGCACAGAATTGAGAGAAAAATTGCAACAATTTCTTTAGAAAGCAAATCTCCCCCGAAGACACTGGAAAATGGTGAGTTTTTTATCTCTGCCTGAGGCCTGAAGGTGGGGGGGAGCCCTGTGCTCAGGGCAGGCTAGCCTGGGACTACATCTGTTGGATGGTTGGGAGGGTAGGACCAGAAGCCTTCATGTTCGAAGCAACAGAAGTGTCACGTTGCATGCGCCTCTCAGCTCTCCTCAGCTGTCTTCAGCCCAGGAAGCAGCAGCCCCCAGGCTCTGCTCATGGCCACTGACTTCTCCCATCAGGTGGTGGCTTGGTGGGAAGGAAGTCAGTCCCTTCAAGCGAGCCTATCAACAGCAGCAAATGGAAGTCCACCTTCTCTCCCATCTCTGACCTCGGCTTGGCCAAGGCTGTGGACAGTCCGCTACAGGCTGGCTCTGCCTTGAGCCACAGCCCCCTGTTCTCTTTCCGGCCGTCCCTGGAGGAGCCTGCAGCTGAGGCCAAGCTCCCCACGCACCCAAGGAAAAGCTTTGCGGGCTCTCTGGGTGCAGCCGAGGGGCCAAGCCCTGGCACCAACCCTCCCAATGGCCTGGCCTTCAGTGGGGGCCTTGCTGCAGACCTCGGTTTACACAGCTTCAATGACGGTGCTTCCCTCTCCCACAAGGGCCCCGATGTGACTGGCCTGAGTGCCTCCCTGAGCTTCCCGTCCCAGAGGGGCAAGGACAGTACCACAGAGGCCAACCCGTTCCTCAGCAGGCGGCAGCCCGAGGGCCTGGGTGCCTTGAAGGGTGAGGGCAACGCAAACAAGGAGTCAGGAGAGAGCCTGCCCCTGTGCGGGCCCTCGGACAAGGCCTCACTGCCACATGGCAACAGGGCCAGCAAAGGCCGTGACCGCGAGCTGGACTTCAAGGGCGGCCACAACCTCTTCATCTCTGCTGCAGCCGTGCCTCCAGGTGGCCTCCTTGGTGGCCCTGGTCTTGTAACTGTGGCTTCCTCTGCAGGCAGTGCGACACCCACTGCCCAGGCTCCCCGGCCTTTCCTGAGCACCTTTGCCCCCGGGCCCCAGTTTACTCTGGGCCCCATGTCCCTGCAGGCCAACCTGGGCTCTGTGGCCGGCTCCTCTGTGCTGCAGTCTTTGTTCAGCACTGTGCCAGCTGCTGCAGGCCTGGTGCATGTGTCATCCACTGCGACCCGACTGACCAACTCACACACCATGGGCAGCTTCTCTTCTGGGGTGGCCGGCGGAACCGTTGGAGGTAGGCAAGGAAGGGCCGCCCTGTGGCTCCAGTGCAGGAGCTCAGTTCCCCACCAGCCACCTAGAGGTTCCTTCCAAGCTCTCTAGAAGGCAGTAGGAAGGCTGCCATCAGTGCAAGCTGTCAGCGCCAGGCCCGGCAGGCCACCTCACTGTGTGAGGAGGAGACTGCTGGCTAGCCTCATAACACATGCCTCTTGTTTTCAGAAGACCACGGTGCACTTAACTAGGGCAGTACTTTCTTCTGGGGCCTCCCCTGTTTGAGGTGACCACTCACATGCCTCATGGCTGGTCCGTGGAAGTGGGCCTGGTGAGAAATGAGTCCAGGAGGGCCTGCTCGGACTGCTCAGACGCAGGGCGGAGTGGAGCCTGGGCCACAGGCCAGGCGTGGTGCGGTGCTGGCTGGGCAGGGGCGGGCAGGTGGGCCCGAGGGGCAGGGCCTCGGCCTGGCAGGTAAGTGTCCCACACTGAGCCTACTGCTTGCTGCTTGTGCCTGCGCTTGGACCGGAGTCACGCTGTCCTCTGCTTCTTCCTGCTGGCGGCTGTACTCCTCTTGCTTCGCCCGCCTGGACGGTGCCGCCTGTTGAAGCTGCTTTTTCTCTCCTGTTTACAGGTGTCTTTACCCATGCGGTGCCCTCCGCCTCTGCTCACCCGTTTGGAGCTGGTGTCGGCAGCGGGGCTGTGTGTAGCAGTGCCACGCTGGGCCTGAGCCCGCTGCAGGCGGCGGCCAGCACCTCGGCTTCTTCCTTTCAGGCCGCGGCTTCGGTCGAGACTCGGCCGCCCCCTCCACCTCCCCTACTTCCTCCTCAGCATCTAGGCCGGCCCCCTGTGGGGCCACCTGTCCTCCATGCACCCCCTCCTAACGTTGCCTTGCCTCCTCCGCCTGCGCTGCTGGCTTCTAACCCTGAGCCAGTGCTTCTGCAGAGCCTGGCCTCCCTCCCAGCTAACAATGCTTTCTTACCCCCCTCCTCTGCCGCCTCTCTGCAGCCTGCTAATGCCTCTCTATCTGTCAAGCTCGCCTCCCTCCCACACAAGGTCTCCCGCCCCTCCTTCACGGTGCACCACCAGCCCCTGCCCCGGCTGGCCCTGGCGCAGGCCGCGCCCGCCGCCCCACAGGCCAGCACCTCGGGGCCATCTGCTGTGTGGGTTTCCCTTGGCATGCCGCCTCCTTATGCCGCGCACCTTTCAGGGGTTAAGCCTCGATAAAGACCTTGCTTAGCTAGCAGTTCATGTTGTGTAAGGTAAGGCTAGAGCCAAACCGTCCTTCCTCTTGCCCAGAAGACGGCTGGCAGGGCTCGGCAGATGCCTGGGGTCCTGAGTGATAGAGATGGGAGGCTAAGGGAGGTAGGCAGGGCCACCATTGTGCAAGAGTACCTGGTCCTCAGCCAGCCGCTGAGGGAACAGTAGAAGTGATGAGATTCAAGTATGGTAGACCAGAGCTCAAGGTAGCCTCCACCTACGGTGAGGCTCCCGGCCCATAGCAGTTCCTAATGATGAGGTTGCATTCTCAGCCTCCACCCTCAGGTCCTGTGAGAAGGGAATCGGGGCTAGTTGGTGGGTGAGGTTCTAGGCTGGCCATAGGCAGAAAGCTGCCAGGGTAGCATGGTATCCTGGAGCAGAGAGTTGGGCCCACCTACCTCTCCCAGAACAGAGGTTGTGAAACCCTGCCTGGCTGTCAAAGAGCCAGGCGGCAGCCCTCTAGCCTTCTCCATTGGGTCTGGCTGTGTGATGGCAGTAGCCTAGGAGGAGAGGGCAGCCTGGCCATCGCCATCTGGAGGTCCTAGGGCTAGCACCTCTCCAGCTGACCTACTCTGGATGCTCAGCAAGGCAGACCTGGAGGGGGCTGGGCCCACTGGCACCTGCCAGGAATGCCCCTCCACGCCCTTGTGCCCTGCTGGGCAGCTCAGCTGAGGCAGGCATTGAATGCACCTAACCTATGCCCCTCCTCCCTGCAGGTAATTAGGACTTCTACTACCTCAGCCACGACCTATGCAAGGACGGTGTGGACCAAGCCTGCTGCCTGCCAGGCCGGCGGAGCCGGACATGGAGCCACTGTGAATCGGCGGCACCGCAGGGGGTGCTGGACTGGTCCAGTTTGTACTGTCAATAGTTTTAGATAAAGTATTTATCTTTTTTTTTTTTTTAAAGTATAAGCAATTCTGACTTACTTTATTCCATCAAAGTCGTCCAAGGCAACCTCTTGAGACGTCTAAGTGTCTGTGAGAGAGAATAATATAAAGACTTGGCCTGCTGGGCTGGCCACCACAAGGACTCCTGACTCCGTCCCGGTGCTATCTCACCAGCAAGCCCATGCCTGCCCATCTCCACCTCTGTCCTGGGTGCTGCCCCAAACATTGACTGTGGCTAAACAGTTGCACCCCCAACACCTTGCTCTGACACCAAAGGCACGCCTGGCATGCCCAATGGGGGCTGACCTTTGGTCCCACTCCTTGGAACTTGCCTGCTGTCACTGTGAACACCCCACTGTTAGTTAACCCTGTGGCTTTGGGCGTGCCTTTGCAGTGGGTGCACACTGGGCTGGGGCAGAAATGGGGTTCCCAGCTGGGCTGAGTGGTGCTGACAGGTGAGGGCCATTACTGCAGGGCTTGGTGGCTCCTGTGACAAGTGCATTTACTTTTGTATTTCTTTGCTTTTCTGGCTCGGGGCATGCTGGTCAGGTGACGTGGGGCTGGCCCAATGTGGGTCTCCTGGCATCTGTGTATAAGAGAGTCACATGATCAGTGACAGTATTTTATAGAGATTTGATGGAGATTTATAAATTTCATAGACTTGACTGCATTTATTTTTTAGATTGTATAATGCACAGTGAACTTTAAAGAAAAGGAAAGAAAAGTGAGGAGGAAAATACTTTTATTTATTCAAATGCACAAAAACGAAAAAAAAAAATGGCATTGGTCAGGGACCCTGCAGGAGTGTGGCCCAGATGTGCTGGGCTGCCCAGGGCCTCTGGTCACTATGGGCATCACCTGCCTATGTCTAGGAGTTGCTTCCTGGTCCTGGGGATAGGTGCACTGGGAGTAACTACAGAGGTCAGGACTGACTTGATTTTCTGAGATGGTCCTGACTGCCCTCAATGTTGCTCACTTCCAGTCGTGGGTTGGTGGGCTGAGGGGAGAGGCCGTGTTGCCCCACCCCAACCCCAACCTACTTCCCAAAGTAGTTGTGAAGACGGTGCTGGTGTCTCCCACCCCCTACCCACCCCGCGATGGTGCTCATGTTCGGCAGGCCTGTTCCTGTGCACCACAGCTAACTAAGGTGCTGCAGAGCAGGGTGGCCGAAACAAAAGCTAGCAAATCCCAGGCCTGGAACAAAACCCCAAGTGAACACTGTACACACCGCCCGCCTGCCATCCTGGCAGCTGCTGCTCCAGTGGCCATTGCCTCCACCTTACTTGAGTGTTAGGGGACAGACACAGCATGTTCATGGCCCAGTGGGCCACAGGTGCTCCGGGTACAGCTGCAAGTCCTTTCCTGAGCCCATAAGAAANTCTTTGCCTGTTTGTTGTTGTCTGACCTGGACTGGAAGAGCAGCATGCCTATCTGTCTCTTGTGAGGCTGACAGTGACTCTTTGGGAGGACCCACTCTCACTTAAGAATCCATTCCTGACTGAGTCAAAGCCCCATAACGTTTAGAAAGCCAGGATTTAGGTGTCCTTTACAGCTTGGGCAGGACACGCCTTTCCCCATCAGTCACCTACAACTCCCACCTATATGTGTACCATTCCCCAAAACCCAAGGATGGTTTCACATCTCCACAGTGAGGGTGTCCAGCCCAGGGTCAGGCACACTGCAAGCCAGAGGCTTGTTCCCCGAAGTCTGGCCTACACCCATACTGTGTGTGCCACCAGCTCAGCTTGCTTGGTGTTTTGTTCTCTGTCCCGGATGTGTTAGAACTGAGATCCTCTTCCCCCTGCCTCCCAAGTGCCCAGAGCCCGTGTCCCAACCTCCTCTTCTCCACTCACTCCAACATGGCTCAAAAAAGAGGTACCTTTATTAAAGAGCAGGCTGAGCACTGAAGCCAGCACCCATGGCCTGCTCTATCAGCAGGAAGAGGGTTCACAGCTTCATCTAGCATTATACATTCATCTGGCAATGGACAGGGGAGCTGTGCCAGGCTCGGTCCCTGGATGTGGACAAAGGGTGCTGGCATGGAGAATGAGGACCACATTCCCTGCCCACCTCCTCTGGACCTTTGAACAAATGTATTTAAACCTATAAAAAGAACTTCCCAGGGTAGCCAGGGGCCCAGATGGTCAGTCCAACACATCTAACCGGGAGCCAATACAAGCAGTCCGCCCATCCTTAGGCAGGTTATTCAGCTGGAATCTGGCCTCCTCAGAGATGCCGAACTGCTCCAGGGGGTCCTGTGGAGGGCACGGTGGCTGTGAGCAAGGCCAGGGAAAGCTGTCCCATCCCCTCCCGCCCCACACACCTTGCCAGTCATCTTCCTGATCTCATTCCTGTAGAAGATGAGGCTCCGTCGCATGTATTCGTAGCTGGAGGAAAGGACTGGGCTCACTGGTCACATTCCCCTATGTTTCCACCCAGCTCCCAGCAGTCCCTAAAGCCCCACCTGGCCCGCTGCAAAGCCTCCATCCACTCCTGACACTGCTCTTGGCTACAGCATTCAAAGTGATATTTCCTGCTGAGGTCTTCCACAAAGCCTGGAAAGGGATAAAGGAAAAGAGCCACCTCTGGTCAGTGTCCAGTTGGTCTACATCCTGCTGGCCACAAGTCCCAGCTTCCTCTCACCAGGTTTTCAAACTACACCTCTTGTTCTAACACCAAGTCAACTTCTGCCTGTCTCATGCTGGCTTTGTCCTCCAGAATCCTGACCCCTGAACCCACAAATAGGGGACTCACTGGGAAGTTAGGTTATTGGGAATGGAAGTAGCTAATAGAAGGTCATTAGGGTAGACCCTAACCTGAATGGAAATAGGACGTGGGAGATGAAGCCCCAGCATCCTGTGTCAGAGAGCAGAACTAATACACCTGTAATGTCAGTGCTCAAGAAAGAGACTCAGGAAAGAATCGGAAGGGTTCCTAGGGCTTGCTGGCCAGTCAGTATAGCTTAAAAATAAGTCCTAGGTGGGACCCTACTGCCAAGCCCGATGACCAGCGTTTTATGCTGGAGACCTACATAGTGGAAGATGAGAACCAATTACTCAAGTTTCCTTCTGGCCTTACTGACATACTCACACCCCAAAACACGTGTGCACGCATGCAAGAAGCAGAAACTAGAGGTACAGATAAAGAACCCCACTGGATAATAGAGGTAGATATGATGTCCAAATCTCTACAAGGTACTGTAAAGTTCTCGTTAGGGAAGAAGGCTGAGACAGGCCTTAAAGCCTGCTCGCACCCTGCCCGTGGCAGAGACGGTTTCTGCTATACACACCATGTTCGCAGACTGCACCTCTCTCAGCTGGGAACGGGCAGAGGGGTCAGGGAAGAAACTAAGCCGAGAACCAGACCCAGCGGGCACTCTTGAGTGACAGCTGGGCCAGTCCTGGGCCACCAGCGGACGCGGGATCCAGGACAAACGGAGGCTCCTAAGGGAGTAAAAAGGATCGGGTGCGCGGAGCAGAGTCCGGGATGAAAACAGTGGGGACCAGAGCACTTACTGATGGAGAAGCCGCCCGGTTCTTCCTGGGCCACTCTGCAGCGCTCCAGCAACAGGGCTCCGAGGGGCTGCGCGAGACACGGCCATGAGTGCCGGCTTCCGGGCCGCGCGGGTCCCCCGCGCCCCCAACGCCCCTACCTCGGCCTCGTCCGGGCGGAAGTAAAAGAGGAAGTTGACCACCAGCTTCACCAGCCGCCGCTTGGCCACTGCAGGCACAGGGCGGTGTCAGCGCGGAGCTGTTCTCATTCGCCCACCCAGGAACCGCGCCGGCCCGCCCGAGTGCCACAGCCGTAGCCCCGACTGGCTCACCGCTGCCCTTCTTGGGGCCCCGCATGGCCAGCTCGGCCGCCATCTCTGCCGGCTGCCGGGACAGCGCCTGCAACTCTTTCTCGTTGTACCGCATCTCGCCGCCCGGATCCGCGCGAACCAAAACGCGCCCTGCCTGTCGGCCTCCGTCCTCCCCGAAGCCAGCGCCACAAAAGTCTCAGGGAGCGACCTCGGAAGTCCCAACCGGGTGACTGCGCCTGCGCGTTGTTGGGCTTGTGGCGCGGCCCTAGTTTGTGGGTCAGCGCAGTCGGACAGGAAGGAGATAGCCCGTCCTTAAGTAACCGTCAGACACACTAAGCGTTTGGTGTAAAGTTAGACTCAGAGCACTCCATGATAAGCGAAGCGCCTTCCTGGGCCGGTGAACTCTAACGCTTTCCTCTTGTCGCGATAGTCGGCGCCACCAAACTTCGGGGGGGGGGGAGCGAAACTGTGCGGACGCTGCAGAGAGCATGCGCACTCCGCGCCCTACGCTCCTTTCTCTCCCGCCTCCCAAAGAAGGAAGTCCATCCTCTGGGCATGCGCACACAAAACACCGCCTTCTTTGCTCCCGGAAGGGATTGCTTCGTCGGTCGTGCGCACGCGCGCGGCAAAACCGTGGCCTTGGAAATTAAACCCGGGTAGCGAGGCCTTGGCGTTGGTGAGGAGCTGCACGGTTCGTCTGTGGCGGCCGCTCCGTCTGGGAGGCTTGAAGATGGGAGCGAGAGCGCGGGGGCGGGGTGGGGAGGGACAGCGGCTGCCCTCTTTCCTCAGGCTCGGCGCGCGCCCGCCGGGAGAGGAAAGCGCGCTCTCGCGAGGCCCGTTGGGTCACCGCGTGATCGCCGGCTTCAGTGGCGCGTCTGTGGCCTCCGGGGTGGTTCGGGGTCTCGGGGTGGCGTCTCGGAGTGTCTTTTAATCTCTTTGGTTGCTTCAGTTTCCCTCTTCGTTAGTCGGGGCCCTGGCGACCGCTGCTGCCCACCGGAGCCGGTCCCTTGCTGGGGTTGAAAGATAACGGTATCTGCACTTAAAAGGGATTTGTCCTTGGACCAGGCCTCCTCCCAGACCATTACCTTAACAAATGCCACGTCCCTGTCCCTATTGATCGTTCATCGGTAATCTTACGGTAGTCCATGAGGTTGCACCTCTCCCATCCATGCGTCCTGGCCTCCTGTCCCAAGCTTCACTTGTGAGCCTCTCCAGTCATCGGCACAACTTTTAATTTATTTCAGACAGGGTCTCACTGCATAACTGGGGCTGACCTGCAGCTCGGTGTGGACTTAGCCGATTTTCTATTCACATACATTTCCATGCCTCTGCCTTCTCGCGCGTAGTGGGATTTGGAGTGTGAGCCACCTCACTTGGCTGTTTTGATTGGTTTAAAGGAAGCAAGGGTTTATTTTGGCTGATGGTATAAAGGTGCAGTCTGCTGTGGTGGTCGTGTTGCAGCTGAAGTCAGTAAGCAGATAAATGCTGGTGTTCGAATCCCTTCCCCTGTTTTGTGTGTGTGTGTGTGTGTGTGTGTGTGTGTGTGTGTGTTTGTTTTTGAGACAGGGTTTTTCTGTATAACCCTGGCTGTCCTGGAACTCACTTTGTAGACCAGGCTGGCCTGGAACTCAGAAATCCACCTGCCTCTGCCTCCCAAGTGCTAGGATCAAAGGCGTGCGCCACCATGCCTGGCTTCCCCGTGTTTTTAAAAATTTTGTTTTAATGTGTCTGTGTGGAGCTTTGTGTGTGAGTGTGGTACCCATAGGGTCCAGAAAGGGATGCCCGAGTCCCTGGAGCTGGAGTTTCTGGCCATCTTGCCAGCCTACCGCCACCCCTTTTTCTTTTAACTGAGACAAGATCTCTCTGCACAGCCCAGTTTGGTCTCTTAACACTAACCTAACCATCTTCCTACCTTGGATAAAGAAATGGGATGAAAAGTGTACATCACCATGCCCTACATTTTCTGTGTTTCCTGAGGTTGGGAACTGTTGGTGGGCGTTTGCAGAACTTTGTGCTCCATCCACAGAATAAGCAGGGTCCTCATCCAGGCCAGTTTTTTGTTTTGTTTTGTTTTGTTTTTATTTTATTTTAAAGATTTATTTATTTATAATGAGTACACTATAGCTTTCTTTAGACACATACCAGAAGAGGGCATCAGGTTTCATTATAGATGGTTGTGAGCCACCACATGGTTGCTGGGATTTGAACTCAGGACCTCTGGAAGAGCAGTCAGTGCTCTTTTTTGTTTGTTTGTTTTTTGTTTTTCGAGATAGGTTTTCTCTGTGTAGCCCTGGATGTCCTGGAGCTCACTCTGTAGACCAGGCTGGCCTAGAACTCAGAAATCCGCCTGCTTCTGCCTCCCAAGTGCTGGGATTAAAGGCGTGTGCCACCACACCCAGCCAGTCAGTGCTCTTAACCTCTGAGCCACCTGTTCAGCCTGCCCAGGACAGTTTTGTCCTAGTGTTTGTTTTCCCTCCAAAGCTCATGAACTAACTGCATTTTTGCAGTAGGTACCCATACATACTCAACCTCAAGCACGTACCCCAGGGGACCTTATGCCTGCGGAACAAGTGCTCCACCCTTGAGTCGCCCCCTCACATCTGTGGCTGGACACCCAGGCTCCCTGCAAAGGCCAGGCACAGAGTCCTATGTTCTTGGAAGTTGTCTTTGCCAGAGGTTGAAGTAGTTTTCCATCCTGCTGCTGTGGTCTGAGAAGCCCATGCTACCACCCTTAGACTCTGCTCTTGCATCTGGCCAATTTCATCTCTGGGAATGTGTCTCTTAGTAGCTTTCGAAGATGTAGACAATGTCCTTTTCAGTCCTTAAGTGGCTGAGTATGAAACATCTAACAGTTCTGCCCCACCACTTCAGTATGCATCTCTCAGCCATTCTCTCCGCATCTAGAGCATCTTGTATCCTTTGCCTTCGGGCCTCTTCGACAGCCAGTGGTGTCAATGTCCTGTCTGTCCCATACACACTTTGTGGTGACATTAAGGTAACTAGGTACCTGACCCTCAAGGTTCTTAGTCACATTTGCAGGAGGCTTCAGCAATGTTAACAAGGACTGCTTCCACTTGTTTCCTGAGTACTGTCTCTGAGTTTATCTGTAGGTTTAAACCAAGGGCTGGGGCAGACACTGAGTAGTCTAAAGTGTTCTTCAGATAACACTGCCTAGAGGCTTTGGTTGAGCCTCAAAGGTGGGACCCTTGGTACCAAGCAATCCATATGCCATGTGTCAAATGGAGGAGGATGTCCTTTAATGCCTGCAAAGGCAGGCACAAGCCAGCCTGATCTATGTAGAGAGTTCTAAGATAACCATGACTACATAGAGAATCCTCTAATAATAATAATATAACCATGACTACATAGAGAATCCTCTCATAATAATAATAAATAATAATAAGAAGAAACATCCAGGAGAGGTAGTTCAACTGTAGTCACAGCTCTTAGGAGGATCAGGAGTTCAGCAAAGGGATGGCCTGCCTGCTGGGCTACCTGGTGGTCCTTGCATCATGTACAGTATTCTGAGCTTTAGTTGTCCTTGCTCCCCCAGGTTTCTTCCTGTCCCCTGAAGCACCCAGGCCTGCATCATGGACTTTCAGCACAGACCTGGAGGCAAGACTGGGAGTGGGGGCGTAGCCTCCTCCTCGGAGAGCAACCGGGACCGGAGAGAGCGCCTGCGCCAACTGGCCCTGGAAACCATTGACATCAACAAGGTGTGTGTGTGTGTATGTATGTAGGGGGGTGCGAGTCCTCACACCCACAGAGTTCTTACAATGCCGCAGTCCTTGGTTCATGGGGCCAAGCTTTGTGGTCTAACAGTACATTTATTCACTCCCAGGACCCGTATTTTATGAAGAACCACCTGGGATCCTATGAGTGCAAACTCTGCCTGACTCTACATAACAATGAGGTATCTGCCCCTGCTTTCTCTCCACTGTTCTACCCTAGTGAGGTGACATTGGTAGGCCTTGGACCTGCCACACAAAGCCAGCCACTCACTCAGTATTGGTCTGGTTTCATTGAGTTCCTTTTTTTCTCAGCTCTGGGGATCAGAGCTCAGCCTAGGGCTTAGCCATGCCGAGTAAGCGGTGAACTTTATCCAGGTCAGCCCTTGAGGCAGGGTCTCACTATGGAGAGCTGGCTGGACACCAGCTACCCTTTATCCTTTCTCTTTGACTGTGTGCTCTGGGAATGTCCTTACAAATAGTAATGGATACCAGCCGGCAGCAGAGTCGCTTCTGCACTTTGGGGCTTCAGGGAGGGAGTGTGGCTATTGTCCCTTTTTCTGGAGGGATGAGGACTCTGGGAGTTGCCTCCCTACCCTTCTTGCTGTAGGACCAGATTGATGAGGTGTGGGTGGTGGTGAGCAGTGTCCTAGGTCCCAGGCCTCTGCTGGAAGCTCATCTGACAGCTGCCCATCCCCGGTGGTGGACTCAGTACTGCAAACTTGCAATGAATGCTGCTTTAAACTGCAGGGGAATTTCTCTGGAGGGATGGGTGCAGAGCGAGTCACAGGTCTCCCAAGTGCAGCCACAGCCACTGTGATGCCCTGCAGGCTCCCATGCTTGGCCAAGCCCCAGGCCTCAGCTAAGCCAGCACAGTTGCTCTGCCAGCTACCCGTCCTGCTGCCCTCCCTACCTTCAGCAGCATGTCTCCTTTCTCTTTGCAGGGGAGCTACCTGGCCCATACCCAAGGGAAGAAACATCAGACTAACTTGTGAGCCTCTGCAGCCCTGGTACCCTGGGACCACAACACTGCTACTCAGGAGGGAAACCTGGCTGGATGAATGGGAAGGGGAGGGAAGGGTCAAGGCTACCTACATCTACATTCTCCACCCCGTCCTCCCCATCCCCAGCCCATGGTTAGCCTTACTGTCTCAGTACAGAGCAGATAGCCAAGGGGCAAGGGCATTGGTGGTGCCAGGGTTCTCACCTGTTCTGCCCTGCTTGCTGCACCCCAGAGCTGAGCCGCCCAATCCTCTCCCTCAACCCTGAGGGCAGGGTCTCTGGCTCCTGGTGCTTGGCCTTGGTGGCTGGTGGAGGGCCCAAGCACTTGTGTCTGTTTGCAGGGCCCGGCGAGCTGCCAAGGAGGCCAAAGAAGCCCCTGCCCAGCCTGCTCCGGAGAAGGTCAAGGTGGAGGTGAAGAAGTTTGTGAAGATTGGCCGCCCTGGCTACAAAGGTGTGTGGGTGTGGGTGTGATGGCCTGCTTACAGCTGTGGGCTGCGGTATGAATGAGCCCTGGGCCCTGGCACCAGACATACCCCTGTCCCTAGGACACATAGCCGCCTTCTCTGTCCTCAAAGCATCTTTCCCTTAGTGTTGCCAAGAGCCCCCAGGTGCTGATAAGTACCATCCCTACTGGCAACTTCCAGAAACAGGGAGAGGCTGGCTGTTGCAGTCACTGCTCCTGGAGCCCCCTCTGCAGAGGTCCCTGGGTGACCTGGCCTGGCCAGAAAACCAATACCATGGCCAGCAGGAGCCCAGGGAGCCAAGTTGCCAAGAGTCCCCTTTGGCAGGCAGGGTCCTGGGGAGGCTGTGGCACAGCACCTCCCTCCTCATGCTCTTCTTAGGCTTCAGCCGCTGCTCCTAAATAGAGTACTGGGTTGGGTTGCCCTACCTCACTTTAGGTCCTAGCCAGTGGCCTTAGGCAAAGAAGCCAGGCCTTGTATTGAGGAACCCTGCTCTGGTGTGCACCCACAGCACATGACAGCCCTATCCCCTTTGTTGCAGTGACCAAGCAGAGAGACACAGAGATGGGCCAGCAGAGCCTGCTGTTCCAGGTGAGGTGGGACCAGTCAGGGGTGGACCAGACACACGGGTGGTGTTGCCAACAGTGCTGTGCATTCTTCACAGATTGACTACCCTGAGATCGCAGAGGGTATCATGCCACGCCACCGCTTCATGTCTGCCTATGAGCAGAGGATCGAGCCCCCAGACCGCCGCTGGCAGTACCTGCTCATGGCTGCTGAGCCCTATGAGACCATTGCTTTCAAGGTAGTGACCCTACAGGACAGAGAGAGCAGCTAAATTCAGCTGTCTGTGTATCCCGGTCCCTCCTTGGGGTGTTGCAGCCTCTGACTTCCTTCCTAGGTGCCGAGCCGGGAGATTGACAAGGCTGAGGGCAAGTTTTGGACCCACTGGAACAGAGAAACCAAGCAGGTGAGGTTCCACAGGCCTCGCATGGGTACTGTCTCTGCGCCCCCCCTCCCCATGGCCCTGCCCACTCACTGACCCTCTCTCCTACAGTTTTTTCTTCAGTTCCACTTTAAGATGGAGAAGCCCCCAGCACCTCCTAGCCTCCCAGCAGGACCCCCAGGCGTCAAGCGGCCCCCGCCCCCACTCATGAATGGACTACCTCCTCGCCCACCACTCCCTGATGCTTTGCCCCCTCCTCCACCCGGTGGCCTGCCTCTCCCTCCTATGCCCCCCACTGGGCCTGCTCCCTCTGGGCCCCCTGGACCTCCCCAGATGCCCCCACCAGCTCCTGGGGTGCACCCCCCAGCCCCAGTAGTACACCCACCAACATCTGGAGTCCATCCCCCAGCTCCTGGGGTGCACCCCCCAGCACCAGTGGTCCATCCACCAACATCTGGGGTCCATCCCCCAGCTCCTGGAGTGCACCCACCCGCCCCTGGAGTGCACCCCCCAGCCCCAGGAGTGCACCCCCCAGCCCCAGGAGTGCACCCACCAGCTCCAGGAGTGCACCCACCAGCTCCAGGTGTGCACCCACCAGCTCCAGGGGTACACCCACCAGCTCCAGGGGTACACCCACCAGCTCCAGGAGTACACCCACCAGCTCCAGGGGTACACCCTCCATCAGCTGGAGTTCATCCTCAGGCTCCAGGGGTACACCCACCTGCTCCTGCAGTTCACCCTCAAGCCCCTGGGGTGCACCCCCCAGCCCCTGGGATCCACCCTCAGGCACCAGGGGTGCATCCTCAGCCACCTCCTGGAGTCCACCCTGCTGGCCCTGGGGTCCACCCTCAGCCTCCAGGGGTTCACCCCTCAAATCCTGGCGTGCACCCTGCTCCCATGCCCCCCATGCTGAGGCCCCCACTCCCCTCAGATGGCCCTGGGAACATGCCTCCCCCTCCCCCAGGCAACTGAGCAGTCCCCCCACCAGCCTCTGTTGTCTGTGTGGACTTTTCCCATGGCCAGTCCTTGGAAAGTTTTCTATTTGTCCTGCCTTAAGCCTATTAAACAGCCTCCCCCATGTCTCCCTGTCTGCTGTGTGTTTTTGGTAGTGGGGATGGGTGGATGCTGCTTGTCTCTTGTTGAAAGCGTGGTGACCTGGGGCTTCCTCCAGGTGGGCTCCCCAGGGAGATGTGAGCTACTCAAGGACAACTCAGGCCTCTGCAGTTGTGGGACCAGCTCTGAGGACAGAAAGCCCTTTGAGACAGCTGCCTCCCACCTGCTGGGCATGCAGAGTGCCAGGCACTGTCCCCCAAGGTCACCTCTGGTGTTGATAGGGGTGTCCCTCCCAAGCAATCTGGCTCAGCCATACATATAAGCAGGGCCACCCAGACCTTGTTGTACCACCATGCAGGGGCCACACTTCTCTCCACTGGCACTGCTGCTAGCGACTATGGGGGTTGTGTTACAGGCTGAGGCGGTTGAAGAGCTGGCCACCAATACCAGGGGCCTCATCTTCCTTGAAGATGGGCTCTGGCCCCCCAGCAGCCCTCCTGAGCCTTTGTGCCTGGTGACAGTGAGAGGAGAGGGGAACACAAGCAGAGCTTCCCTGAGGGTGGTGGGGGGCCTGGACAGCTATGAGCATGCCTTCCTGGAGGCTGTCCAGGAGTCTCGCTGGGGACCCAAAGACCTGGCCACCTTCGGAGTCTGCAGCACTGACTCCCAGGCTACCCTGCCTGCCCTGAAGCGCCTTGGGGCCTGGCTAGGGGAGACTGGGGAACAGCAGTTGCTAGTCCTACATCTAGCTGAAGGTATGTGATGGACTCTGTCTCAGCGCCCATGCTGCCCTTGGGACTGAGTGAGTTTGGGCAGAAGCTGGGGTGGGGATTGGGATGGGGGGTGTCCCTCGCTGGATTGCTAGGCAGAACCTTGTACACCCTTTCAGGAGCTGTAGTGGGCAAGATGACAGGACACACCCCAATAGTCACATCTTCCAAACAGATGACAGCAGAGCTGCTGTGTCCTTACAAGCAAGGTCTCCACATCTTGGATCAGGGTCCCTCAGGCTTACATGGCCCCAGAAGATCCCCAGTTAGAGTCCAGCTGAGGGAATCTCTGTAGGACAGACCTTGAGGGACAGAAGCTAATGGCCTCAGAGACTCAAGTTTTCAACCAATATTTGCCCACAGTGATATGGGAGCCCGAGCTCTTGCTGAAGTTCCAAGAGCCTCCACCTGGGGGAGCCAGCCGCTGGGAGCAGGCCCTGTTAGTGCTATACCCTGGACCAGGCCCCCAGGTCACAGTCACAGGGACTGGACTGCAGGGCACACAGGTACCAGAGACTGGCATGGGCCCATCCCCTAACAGCCTTCTGGCTGAGGTTGTGCCAAATGGAAGGGTTGGTGGGGTTAGGAGTACACCTGGGAGTCTATTTCCAGTATGGCAGGGGTGGTGCCTGTAGCCTGATCATCTTCCCCAGTCCAGCTGACTTGAGTCCCTGTGTCCACAGAACCTCTGCCCTACTCAGGACACCCGCTATTTGGTGTTGACTGTGGACTTCCCAGCGGGGGCCTGGAGCGGCTTGGGCCTCGCCCTAACCCTTCAACCAAGCAGAGAAGGTAGGTCCTGGCAGAGGGGAGGGGACAGAGTGGAAGGAAGCTGCCCTTAACCCCAGCCCTCAGCCAGAACGTGCCCACCCTCTACAGGTGCCACCCTGAGCATCGCTCAGCTGCAGGCCTTTCTGTTTGGCTCTGATTCCCGCTGTTTCACGCGGATGACTCCCACCCTGGTGCTGCTGCCACCCGCCGAGCCGTCACCACAGCCAGCACACGGCCAGCTGGACACCATGCCTTTCCCACAGCCCGGGTGCGCACAGGGATGGAGGAGGAACTGGGATGTTGAAGGGGGTAGTGGGTCAACCACAGCCTCTTATGCTCACAGCTGGTCCGCTTTGTTCTATTCCAGGCTGTCCCTGGAGTCTGAGACCCTGCCACACACCGCCGACCCCTTCCTAGAGACCCTCACTCGCTTGGTTCGTGCTCTGCGGGGACCTCTGACCCGGGCCTCGAACACGCATCTGGCCCTGGACCCTGGTGCGCTGGCCAGCTATCCACAGGGCCTGGTCAACCTGTCGGACCCTGCAGCACTGGGACGCCTGCTCGACGGGGAGGAACCCCTATTGCTACTGCTGTCACCCGATGCGGCCACGGAGAGGGAACCTATGCCGCTGCACGGCACCGCTTCTGCTCCCTGGGCAGCGGGCCTGGCACGCAGGGTAGCGGTGGAGCTGCAGGCGGCAGCCTCGGAGCTGGGGGACCTCCCGGGCCTGTCACCCACAGTTCCCCCGTTGCTGGCTCGCCTGCTGGCGCTTTGCCCCAACGACTCCCGCAGCTCCGGGGACCCGCTGCGCGCGCTGCTGCTACTAAAGGCACTGCAGGGCTTACGTGCCGAGTGGCGAGGGCGGGTAGGGCGTGGGAGGGCGGGGCGCAGCGCGGGGACAGGGACAGACGGGCCTTGCGCGCTGCGGGAGCTGAGTGTAGATCTGCGCGCCGAGCGTTCAGTGCTCATCCCGGAGACCTATCAAGCAAACAACTGCCAAGGCGCCTGCGCGTGGCCTCAGTCTGACCGTAACCCGCGCTATGGGAACCACGTGGTGCTGCTGCTAAAAATGCAAGCTCGCGGGGCCTCCCTGGGCCGCCTGCCTTGCTGCGTGCCCACTGCCTACGCGGGCAAGCTGCTCATCAGCCTGTCCGAGGAGCGCATCAGCGCGCACCACGTGCCCAACATGGTAGCCACCGAGTGCGGCTGCCGGTGACGTCCGCCCTCCTTCCGCCCCCCCACCCCCCACCCCCCCAGTCTGCGCCCTAATAAAGATCAGCAAACACTTAGCTGGGGTATCTGTGGGTGGAGGAAACTCCTGTCAACCTCCCTTCTGGAATGCAAGGCCTGAGTCCTTCCCACTCAGCCCCTAACTCCCGTGTGGGAGAGCTCTCTGTCCCTATCACTTTTCTAATTTCAAGACAGGATCTCTCTCTCTCTCTCTCTCTCTCTCTTCTCTCTCTTCTCTCTCTCTCGGATTAAACTCTTGGACCCTGTCACTTTTTAATTAGTTAATTAATTTGTTATTTGTGGCGGGGAGAGACAGGTGTCTGGCCGGAAGGAAGTTGAAGCAGAAGAAATGTTTCAAATCAGCCTGAACTTAAAGAGCAAAACTGTTTCAAAAACAGGGGAGCTGGAAAAATGGCTCAGCAGCAAAGGATACTTGCACACACACCCCAACATACACGCGCTCAGATCTTTAAAAGCAAAACAAGGGGCTGGTGAGATGGCTCAGCGGGTAAGAGCACCCGACTGCTCTTCCGAAGGTGATAAGTTCAAATCCCAGCAACCACATGGTGGCTCACAACCACCTGTAACGAAATCTGGCTCCCTCTTCTGGTGTGTCTGAGGACAGCTACAGTGTACTTACATATAATAATAAAATAAAATAAATATTTAAAAAAAAAAAAAAAAGCAAAACAAACAGCCAAGTGTAGCGGTGCACACCTGTCACCCCAGCGCTCTGGAGGTGGAGACAAGAGGCTCAGGACTTAAAGCCAGGCTTGGTTGCACAAGCTTACGCAGGCGCACTGGGTACAGATGGATTGCAGAGGGCAGAACTAAGCGGAGTTCATTCCGTATAGGTCGAACTCAGGCGGTCAGGCTTGGCAGCAAGCGCCTTTACCCATTTTCACTATCTCACCGGCCCTATCCCCATCTCTTCGACCCTTAGGGTCCAGGCACAAAGGAGAAGATGATCTTGCTGTCACAGCATGGCCTTTATTTGCTTGTGCTACAGGGAGAGGGGACACAGGATTCGCCCAGGGAACACAGGCAGGATCAGTCACGCCCCTTCCCTCGCTTCTGTCTGGGCCGGTCATCACGGTCATGCCTTCGCCGGGGAGCCCAGGCCTGCAGCTTCCCATGCTCGAGGAGGTCCCTGGAGTCCCGCCTCCATGGCCGATGGCCTCCTTCCCGCGCCTCCCAGCGCCGTGGCAGTGATTGGCGGGGCTCCCTAGTGACCTGTGGCTTATCTTCCCTCCTCGGCTTTTCCCTTCTCGGCTTCTCCTTCTTCAGTTTCTCCCCTTTCCTTGGCTTCTCTTTCCGTGGCTTCTCCTGGGACCCTCGGTCCCCAAGGGATACACTCTCCTCCCTAGAGGCTTCCGAGATGGACCCTCCAGGTTCTACCAGGGTTTCTGTAGCTTCGGGGCTCCCGGGAAGCTCAGGCTCATCCTGAATCCGTGCCTGGGGTGCCGGTGGCCCAGGCTTTGGCTGAGGAGACCCGGATGGAGGCTTAGGCTGCCAAGAGACAAAGTGGGGTCTTGGGATCCGTGCGCTCAGGCCCGGCCTCCTTCTCCCTTGGTGAGCAGCCCTATCAGGTGAAATCTCTGGAAGGAAGGCTTACCGCTGGCGACGTTTCCTTCTTTGGTGGAGAGTTGGGCGGGACCCATTGGTGAGGGGCAGCCATGGCCTCCCCAGCCACTGCGTCTGAAAGGCAGGCAGTCTGAGGTGGAGGAATGAGCACAGCCACCCATCTCTTCTTTCCCCTTATCCCCTCAACTCCGCCGGGATACCCCAACTTCCTCCTAGAGACCCCTCTTTTTCTTTCTTTGGAGTGGCCATTCCCCGCCCCCAGCTGCATGAGGGTTGCTAGCAATAATGTGGGGGCAATCCTCTGCTCCAGGATGAAGTGGAGATCCCTTCTCTGATGGAGTGGGAGGACCAGGCTCAGTAGTGTATGTCTGTCATCCTGGCTGGAGGGATGCTGAGACACGAGGGAGGATTGCCATGAGACCCAGGGTAGCTTGTGCCTTTTTGTAAAGGGAGCCCTTGATTCAAAACAAAAGCCAGGGCCCAAGATATACTCCTGCTATTCCTAGATCTTGGGAGGTCAAAGTAGGGAGGGTCGGAAGACCAGCCTAAGCTACATAGAGAGGTTGAGGTCATGAGAGTTTTGTCTTTTTTTTTTTTTTTTTTTTTTTTTAGGTCTGGGTGGTGGTGGCACACATTCCAGCATTTGGGAGGGAAAGACAGGCAGAGCTCTCTAAGTTTGTGGCCAGCCTGGAATATATATTGGATTCCAGCCAGCTAGGGCTACATAGTGAGACTCTGTCTCAAAATGAATGAATAAATAAATAAATAAATAAATAAATAAATAAATAGCTCAGAACATCTGGAAACTAGGCCTGGTTGTGAAAACTTAAGGTAGACACCATAAAACTAGGAGCTAGGTGTGACCGTGGGCCTCTCAGGCTGGCGGACTGGCTATTCTAGGAAGAGGGGAAGAGACGCTTGAGCATACAGTTTGTAGGAACAGAAGAGTCACAGCCTGGGCAAGGTTACAGGGAATGCCCCCAACCCCTGTGGTCCCTGCCCTGTGAAGCTCACCCCGACACAGCTGGAGAGCGGAGCCCAGCAGGGCCACCAGCGAGGCCAGTACCAGGCACTTGTTGAGCGTCAGATCTCCCCAGGGCAGGTCATCACTTGGCGTCCGGGGCGGCGGCGGGGGCGGCTGCAGGGGAGGCGCAGCCTGCGGCTTCCTACGTGCAGGAACGATCCGGGGGCCTGAGGGACAAGCAAGGATCCGCCTGTCGCCTATGGTTCCTACCCCGTCCCAGGGTGCAGACCATCCCCACCTGCTCACCCTCTCCCGAGCAGACCCACTTGTTCCGGCTTTGCCAGTTGTTGTGCTCTCCTTGCCCGAGAACTCTTTTTCCATCTTCTTGAGCCCGGCATCCCCAGCGCCAACAGCAACTGGGTCCTGAAGGACCTGTAGAGCATCGGAGACAGTCCACGAGGAGTGTCAGTCCAGATGTCCTGTGGGCCGCCACCTCCTTACAAGTGAGTTGTACAAACTCGTTCTGTTATCCCAACCCTCAGGAGGATGAGTCAGAAGGATTGCTTGGAGTTGGTTGCCAGCCTGAGTTTCAAAGAGAGACTCTGTCTCTAAAAATCAAAACGGAGGGGCCCAGCCAAGCAGCTCAGTGAGGGACTGTGCTGCCTACAAACCTGACAGCTTGAGTTGGACACCCCCACCGCTGACCCACTTAGTGGAAGTAGAAAACAGAGTCTAGGGATTTGCCATCTGATCCTAGGCTGTGCATGTGTTCACACACACAGAAATAATTATACATACATACATACATATGCACAAATGTATGTATATATGTATAATTACACTGGCTGGCTTTGTGTGTCAACTTGACACAAGCTGGAGTTATCACAGAGAAAGGAGCCTCCCTTGAGAAAATGCCTCTGTGAGATCCAACTATAAGGCATTTTCTCAGTTAGCAATCAAGGGGGGAGGGCCCATTGTGGGTGGTGCCATCCCTGGGCTGGTAGTCTTGGGTTCAGGAACATCCCTCCATGGCATCTGCATCAGCTCCTGCTTTCTGATCTGCTTGAGTTCCAATTCTGACTTCCTTTCTGGAATGTGGAATTGTAAGCTGAGTAAAACCCTTTCCTTCCTAACTTGCTTCTTGGTCATGATGTTTGTGCAGGAATAGAAACCTTGATTAAGACACACACACACACACACACACACACACACACACACACACACGGGCTGGTGAAATGATGATGATGGCACCCGACTGCTCTTCCAAAGGTGATAAATTCAAATCCCAGCAACCACATGGCGGCTCACAACCATCCGTAACGAGATCTGGCTCCCTCTTCTGGAGTGTCTGAAGACAGCTACAGTGTACTTACATATAATAAATAAAATAAATCTTAAAAGAAAAAAAAAAAAAGACACACATACATACACACATCTGTGTGTGAATACACAGAGGCTGGAGAGACAGCTCAGCAGTTACAGCACTGGCTGCTCCTGCAGAGGACTCAGGTTCGATTCCCAGCACTGGGGCTCACAACCACTTGTGACTCCAGCTCCTGGTCAGATGTCTGCTTCTGACCTCTTTAGGCATGAAGAACACATGTGTGCAGGCAATAAAATAAAAATAAAATAGAATGCCGGGCGTGGTGGCGCATGCCTTTAATCCCAGCACTCGGGAGGCAGAGGCAGGCAGATTTCTGAGTTCGAGGCCAGCCTGGTCTACAAAGTGAGTTCCAGGACAGCCAGAGCAATACAGAGAAACCCTGTCTCGAAAACCAAAAAATAAAATAAAATAAAGTAAAATAAAATAAAATAGAAGTAAACATCCATAGACATAAACTAAAAATGAGGAAAAGATTTGTAAAGGCCTGTGGGGCTATAGCTCGCCCAGCATGCAGGAAGCTGGGACTCCGTCCCCAGCATCATGTAAGCTAGGTGTGGGGTCAGGAGGGAGAGGCAGGAGGCTCAGAGTTCAGGGTCATCCTTGAGGTTTGAATTTGAGTACAGCCCGGGCTATATGAGAGAAGAGAGAAGAAGAGAGGAGAAGAGAAGAGAGAAAAGAGGATCAGGGAAGAAGAGAACCAGAGAAACCATTTCTTTGCCCAGGGCTGCAACTACTCACATGGGTCCAGCCACTGGAGTCGGCTCTCCTGGATGTCCCTGTAGGTAAAACAGTGGGCTATTCACCACCCATAACGGGTCCCGTCTTGTCTCCTCCCCCACTCTGCCAGGAGATGAGTGATCACAGCCTCCACTCCAGATGATAAGAGGTGTGGGGCTCAGAGACACCTTTGTTCAAAGACACACAGTATGTGTCATCATGGATTACAATCCAGATCTGCCAGGTGGTCCTCAGTCACTGTACCTCGAGCCTTGCTATCTGGCTGCCGGCCTGAGGGTAGTTCCTCCAAGAACGGGATGTCATCACTCGGGAGGCAGCTGCCCAAGCCCCCATCCAGGTCCTCCAGGCCTCTGGTAGTCATAGAGACTGGAAGATGGGGAGGGAGGCAGGATGTGGTCTCTGTCTTTATACCTGCTCTCAGCACAGCCTCCTCAAGACCCCTCCCCCAGAGCCCAGCCACTGGAGGACTCCAGAATCTAGCAGCACAGCAAGAGACTAAGCTGTGGTTCAGAGAGACTCAGAGCCCACTCAAGGTCACACAGTAATAAATCCAGAGGCCCACTCAGGAACCCTCCTCCCAGGGCCGGCTCATGTTCTCTGAGGCCATCAACTATTTTTATCCAGTGTCTAAAGCCAACAAGATGGGTGAGTCTGGCAGCCCAGACCCTCCCCAGGCCTTTGCTCCCAATCTCCCCCTAGAATGACTGTCTCACTGACCTGGGGACCTGGGCTGAAGCCCCAGCAGTCTGGCCCAACTGGCCCTCACTGTAACCACTGTGGAGCAAGACCAAGCCTTCCTGCCCCCTTTCCCATAGGGCACATAGAAAAATTGAGACCAGAGGCTGTGCTGAATTGAAGCCAGACACAAGACCTAGCTTATTATGGTAAAAGGGGATGTCCCCATGGCCTCTGGCTGTCAGTGTTAATGTGCCCCCATGCCCAATCAGAAACACTTTAAAACCAGGGAGAGGCTGGGCGTGGTGGCACACACGCCTTTAATCCCAGCATTCGGGAGGCAGAGGCAGGCGGATTTCTGAGTTCGAGGCCAGCCTGGTCTACAGAGTGAGTTCCAGGACAACCAGGGCTATACAGAGAAACCCTGTCTCGAAAAACCAAAAAACAAAAACAAAAAGAAAAACAAAAACAAAAAACAACCAGGGAGAGGATGGGGCTGGCAAGATGGCTCAGCAGGTAAAGGAGCTTGCAGCTCAGTCTGATGGTCTGAATTAAATTCTTCAATTTCCGGGCCGGGCGTGGTGGTGCATGCCTTTAATCCCAGCACTCAGGAGGCAGAGGCAGGCGGATTTCTGAGTTCGAGGCCAGCCTGGTCTACAAAATGAGTTCCAGGACAACCAGGGCTATACAGAGAAACCCTGTCTCGAAAAACCAAAAAAAAAAAAAAAAAAAAAAAAAAAAAAAAAAAAAAAAAAAAAAAAAATTCTTCAATTTCCTTTACCTACACTCCATAGCTGGAAGGGGAGACTAGATTCCTCAGGTGGTCTTCTGACAAGCACATGTGCACTTAGCATTTTAGCATTTTACCTTAGCACTTAGTGCCTACATGTACACCAAAAAATAAAAATTAAAAATTAAAAAATTAAAATATAATGTAAAAATTAAATGAAAATAAAACCTGGAAGAGTTTTCCACATGGGGGAAGGGAGCCGAAACACAGGAGACAGAGAGAGTTTGGCCCCCACCTCTGTGTGTGTAGCGGGTGACAGTCACAGGAACTGGGGACCCTTATGGGCATCAAAGGTTCCCACACCAGGCACCAGGGACCCACACCTCTGTCCAGGTCTCCCCACAGCCCCTCTTACCCGACAGCCTCCGAGCTGGGCTTGAGAGACAAGATAGTGGATGGAGTGGCAGCCTGGGATGGACAGGAACAGGTGGCCAGAGACAGCTGGGGACACCAATTGGAAAGAGCCAGGGAGCAGGGAGGAGGGACTTCCATGGGAGTCACTGACAGGGTGGCCACCACCCCAACCCAGCAATAGAGCTATAGAGCAGAGGGGTGACCACTCCTACTTCAGTACACAGCCTGCCCCTCCAGCAAGGAACCAGGGGACCTTGTGTTCAGGGGCCTAGGCAACTGTGACTCCAGCACCCATGTCTGAAGCCTCTGCTTCTCGCAGGCTCATCCCTGCCCTGTGTTCCAGGGTCACTCACAGCTCTTTGGCGCAGCTTCATGCTTTTTCTTTTGTCTTGTCTTTGCTTTCCTGGAACTTGCTCTCTGTAGGTAGACCAGGCTGGCCTTGAACTCACAGAGATTTGCTTGTGTCTTCTTTCTTTCTTTCTTTCTTTCTTTCTTTCTTTCTTTCTTTCTTTCCTTCTTTCGTTCCTTCTTTCAAGATTTATTTATTATTATGCATAGGTACACTGTAACTGACTTCAGACACACACCAGAAGAGGGCATCAGATCTCATTACAAATGGTTGTAAGCCACCATGTGGTTGCTGGGAATTGAACTCGGGACCTTTGGAAGAACAGAACAGTCAGTGCTCTTCACTGCTGAGCCATCTCTCCAGCCCACTTGGGATTTCTCTTTATACTACTTGTGTTACTTTACATAAGGTGGACTGAATCTGGGACCTCAACCACTCCCTGGGAACTCTAGGTGGAGCTCCCCCCTCCCTCCCACCCCCCATTTCCCAGCCCCGACCTCCGCAGCCTGGAAATTTTAGGTAGTGACAGAAAAGAGTCACGGTTGTAAGCCGGGCGTGGTGGTGCACACCTCTAATCCCAGCACTAGGGAGGCAGAGGCAGGCGGATTTCTGAGTTCCAGGCCAGCCTGGTCTACAAAGTGAGTTCCAGGACAGCCAGGGGCTACACAGAGAAATCCTGTCTCAGGGGGAAAAAAAAAAAAGAGTCACGGTTGTGGCTTCATCTCTCACTCTGGGTAATGAGGCTTCTCAGAACCTCTGTTTCCACGTGTGCAAAGTGGGATTCAGGTGGCCAAGGGCTCACTCCCTGAGGGATATCCTCCGGAAGAACACTGCGGGCAGGATTGCGCGCTGGGGAGCCTGTGCTTGCTTTGCCACAGCTCACTTTGCTAAGGAACCTGTCGTTATCATCTATCTGTCCATGGAGTTGCTTCGTCAGTGAACAAGCACAGCACAAGCACAGCACGCCTCAATGCAGCCATTTGGAGACCATTGTTACTGTTGGCAATGGCAACGGTGTTGCTTTCTATATGCCTTTATTTTTTTTAAGATTTATTTAGTATTATTTATTATTATATCAAAGTACATTGTTGCTGTCTTCAGATTCACCAGAAGAGGGCGTCAGATTTCATTACAGATGGTTGTGAGCCACCATGTGGTTTCTGGCATTTGAACTCAGGACCTCAGGAAGAGCAGTCAGTGCTCTTAACCACTGAATCAACTCTCCAGTCCATTTTGTTGTTGTTGTTGTTGTTGTTGTTGTTGTTGTTGTTGTTGTGTGAGACCCCAAAGCGTTTCCCAGGCCTGAAATGTGTTTCCCAGATCTCTAGCAATACAGCCAACGAAAAGTCTTTTGTTCTTCTACCTTACAGCCAGAAAAGTGATCTTTTTTTTTTAGGGGCTGGACAGATGGCTCAGTGGTTAAGAGCACTGAATGCTCTTCCGAAGGTTCAAATCCCAGAAACTACATGGTGGCTCACAACCATCTGTAAGAGATCTGATGCCCTCTTCTTGTGCGTCTGACTACAGCGTACTTAGATATAATAATAAATAATTTAAAAAAACAACTTTTTAAAAATTGTGTGTTGTTGATGATGATGATGACGACGATGGTGATGTTTTTTTTTTTAAAGATTTATTTTATTTATTATATGTAAGTACACTGTAGCTATCCTCAGACACTCCAGAAGAGGGCTCCAGATCTCGTTACAGATGGTTGTGAGCCACCATGTGGATGCTGGGATTTGAACTTATGACCTTCGGAAGAGCAGTCGGGTGCTCTTACCCGCTGAGCCATCTCACCAGCCCGATGGTGATGCTTTTGAAGCCATTGCATCCCCTGGAGCTGGAGTTACCCGTGGTTGTGAACCAGCTGACATGGTTGCTGGGAACCAAGCTTGAGTCCTCTGCAAGGGTTTGGACACAGCTAAGAACAGAGCCAGCACGTTGCCTGTGGCAGGTGCATGCCTCCCACTCCTCTCTAGGATAGGATGATTGTGGTTGGAACACAGATGAGGGCGTCCTGGCCAGTCCCAGAGAAGCAGGGCCTGAGTTCGAAGCCATCCTGCAACAAATAAATAAGTAAATAAATAAGAAAAAGCTAACCAAAAAATAAGAAAACTGGAAAACTGGAATTCACGCGGCTGGATTTGGTGAGAGAGGGACAACTCCAAGGCTGAGCAAACACAAGCAGCCATTGGTCCTCCTCCCCGCTCCTCTGCCTCCTCCCCGCTCCTCTGCCTCCTTCCCGCTCCTCTCTCTCCACCCCCGCTCCTCTGTCTCTTTTTTTGTCCCATTATACAGACTGAGAAAAACAATGCAAAATAAAGTATTATGAATAGAGATAGTAGCGTTTACTGGAAAACACCTCCATGACTTAAGATCTGCCAGCTCCGCTCTGTCCTGTGTGGAGATGCTCAGACCTTCTCCCCATGCAAAGGCTGGGCTGGCTTTACCACTGAGCAGCATCTGGGTGGGTGGGGACAGTTGCAACAAGCGTTTGCACCTCCGGAGCCTTGCTGAGCCAGATCAAATCCTTGTTGAGGTATGAACTCTTCAGTTCCCTCACTAATCCAGGCCTGAGCTCAGCCTTTACAGGCTGAACCATCTTCCCAGCCTTCCTTCCCCCTCTTAAGAATTGTTACTTTTAGCCGGGTGTGGTGGCGCATGCCTTTAATCCCAGCACTTGGGAGGCAGAGGCAGGCGGATTTCTGAGTTCGAGGCCAGCCTGGTCTACAAAGTGAGTTCCAGGACAGCCAGGGCTATACAGAGAAACCCTGTCTCGAAAAACCAAAAAAAAAAAAAAAAAAGAATTGTTACTTTTAGCCGGCGTGGTGGCGCATGCCTTTAATCTCAGCACTCTGGAGGCAGAGGCAGGTGGATTTCTAAGTTCGAGACCAGCCTGGTCTACAAAGTGAGTTCCAGGACAGCCACGGCTACACAGAGAAACCCTGTGGGGGGGGGGGGAGAGAATTGTTACTTTTTATTTTTTGGTTTGGTCTTTGAAGCCTAGCACCACTCACTATGTAGACCGTATTGGCCCGGAACTCAGGGATCTGCCTGTGTCCCCTCCTAAGCTAGAAGATTAAACGCATGTGCTACCTCGACCTGCCTTTTTGTGTATCTCGTTTTCTTAGGTATTTTCAGACAGAATCGAACACTGTAGCTCAGGCAGGACTCCAACTTAAAATAATCCTCCTGCCTCAGCTTGTGCTGAGATGCTTACTTAATCTCAGTTTACTTGTTTGTTTCAATGACATTTGTTTGTTTTGTGTTGTGAGACCCCAAAGTGTTTCCCCCTGAAATGTAAAGCCCCTAAACGTTCCCTCAAGCCTGTTTCCCCATCTCTAAGAATAAAGCCAATAAGAAGCTCTTTGTTCTCTAAAGCTAGTAAGAAGCCTTTTGTTCCTATACCTTAGATGACCCAGCCTGCCTGTGTCAGAGACCCAGAGATAACTGCAAGGACAGACAGTAGCTCACTCCCAACTCCTCACACCAAGGACACCCCCCCACACCCCCAGAGAAGAGCTGTAGCCTAACTCAGCCCAACTCCTCCCAATTCTTCACTTTTTCCTTTAAAAGCCCTCTGCTGTTACTGGGGGTCTAACTCCCCTGCCCTGCGGAGCAAAAAGAGTTCGTTCCTCCTCAGCTGGCTGATCATAAACCCTCCTGCAGTTTGCATCAAGCGGTTTCTCTCGAGTTTTGGGGGGGCGCCAACTCATCCCGGGACAGGAGCAACCCTGTTTCGGGGTCTTACAGTGTGTGCTTGTTTGTAGACATCTGGGGGGAGTGGCAGAGAGGGGTCAAAGGACAACTTTGGAGTCAGTTTTTTCTTCTGCCATGTGAGTCCCAGGTCAGCAGGCTTCGCAGCAAGGCCCTGTGCTTCTGCTCCTAGCTCTTTCAGCCCTGGCTCCAGTCTGTGGACCCACGGACACAGTGACCCATTTCAGCAGGTCTGCGGACTGGAGTCCAGGAGGCTGGATCCTGGGTCAGTCTTAGCCTTTATTCGGAATGCTGAGGCAGAAAGCCAGTTTCAAGCCAAAGTGGGCTCTAAAGTAGACCATAGTTTAAAATTCCAAATACAGGCTGGAAAGATGGCTTAATGGGTAGGGATGCTGTCTACTAATTCTGAAGACCAGATTTCAATCCCCAAGACCCATCTGCAAAAAGATCTGAACCTACTCATCCGAGCTTTTCTCTGACTTCCACACAGGTGGTGTGACATGGATGATATATGCAATAATTAAAAAGGCAAAGCAGGGCCGGACATGGTGGCGCACGCCTTTAATCCCAGCACTAGGTAGGCAGAGGCAGGAGGATTTCTGAGTTTGAAGCCAGCCTTGTCTACAGAGTGAGTTCCAGGACAGCCAGGGCTACACAGAGAAACCCTGTCTCGAAAAAAAAAAAAAAAAAAAAAGGCAAAGCAGGGCTGGAGAGATGGAGAGATGGCTCAGTGGTTAAGAGCACCAACTGCTCTTCCGAAGGTTCAGAGTTCAAATCCCAGCAACCACATGGTGGCTCACAACCATCCATAATGAAATCTGATGCTTGCTTCTGGAGTATCTGAGGACAGCTACAGTGTACTTACATATTTAAAAAAAAAAAAAAGAAAAAAAAAAGGCAAAGCAAAACTGTTTACCTGAGGTGCTTATTCAAATAGGAAAACATAGCCGGGCATGGTGGTGCACGCCTTTAATCCCAGCACTAGGGAGGCAGAGGCAGGCGGACAGCCAGGGCTACACAGAGAAACCCTGTCTCAAAAAACAAACAAACAAAAAAAAAACAAAAAATAAAACAAAACAAAAAAAACAATCAAATAGGAAAACGTGAAGATTCAGGGATAAGGCATGAGAATCAGGGTGGCCCTGCCTAGACTCCCCCAGTGAGGGGGCTGGGGTGTGGTCAGGGGTGGAGCCCTTGCCTAGACTCCCCAAGTGAGGGGCTGGGAGCGTGGTCAGGGTGGAGTCCCTGCCTAGAATCTCCCATTGAGGGGCTGGGGACATGTAAACCCTGCAGGGACAGACTAAATAATATGTTGTTAACTTCAAATTTTCTTTTTTTTTTTTTTTTTTTTCCCCTTGTTCCGGTCAACCCCGCTTGCTCTGCTCGACCCCGCTCGCTCCAGCCAGCCCCGCTCGCTCCAATCGGCTCCGCTTGCTCTGGTTTGGCCCTGCTTGTTCCGGCCGTCCCTGTTCGGCTCCGCTCGCTCTGGACAGCCTGGCTTGCTCCGGTTGGTCTCTCCGGTCCAAGGATTCATTTCTTATTATTCTTCATAAGTATGCTGTAGCTGACTTCAGACGCACCAGAGGAGGGCGTCAGATCTTGTTACGGGTGGTTGTAAGCCACCATGTGGTTGCTGGGATTTGAACTCATTACCTTCGGAAGAGCAGTCGGGTGCTCTAACCCGCTGAGCCATCTCACCAGCCCCTCTTTTTTTTTTTAAGATTTATTTTTATTTTATTATATGTAAGTACACTGTAGCTGTCCTCAGACACTCCAGAAGAGGGAGCCAGATCTCGTTAAGGATGGTTGTGAGCCACCATGTGGTTGCTGGGATTTGAACTTATCACCTTCGGAAGAGCAGTCGGGTGCTCTTACCCGCTGAGCCATCTCACCAGCCCCAACTTCAAATTTTCTTAGTGTTGATAAACTAGAACAGCAACTAGGTTTTCACAAAAAAGTGTACTAGGCCAGCCAATATACTATGAAGATGTGTTAGCATTAAAATGGAAACCTACAATAGTTTTAAGATAGAGAAATGGTTATGTTAATGTATCTACATAAACAAAAAAATACAGTTACCAGCAAAACTTATAAAAATTAAATCAGACCAAGAAAAACCTGAGACACGGACGTCTTCACAAAGCAAACAGCCCAAATGATTCACAGGCTGTCACAGTCACTCATTTCTCTAAAATAAACATGCTAATCAACTTCAAAAGGGATAGCCCTAATGACCGATCACACAGAGACTAGATAAACACAAAGACTGGACAAAAAATGTCCAACTAGCTTTTCTCAGATTAACCATTTTTTTCCTTGGGACCCCAAGACAAAAATTCTTTGCCTCAAAAAAAGATATATATATATATATATATATATATATATATATATATATATATATATATATATATGCCATCTTCTCAGTCCCTTATGTTAGGGTGATTGCTTTTGGCTGCTTGAGATGTTACACTTGTTACCATCTAAGTTGGTAGGTTATTTTGCTTAATTGTTATATATTATCTAAAATTAATTTTTCAAATTATTATATATTAATAAAATTTTAAGGTTTTCTTTATTATATATTAATAAAATTTTAAAGTCATTTGTTTAAATTATTATATATTAATAAAAACTGAGGGGGCTGGTGAGATGGCTCAGCGGGTAAGAGCACCCGACTGCTCTTCTGAAGGTGATGAGTTCAAATCCCAGCAACCACATGGTGGCTTACAACCACCGGTAATGAGATCTGATGCCCTCCTCTGGTGTGTCTGAAGTCAGCTACAGCGTACTTATGAAGAATAATAAGAAATGAATCCTTGGGCCGGAGAGACCAACCGGAGCGAGCAGGGCCGACCTGAGCGAGCTGGGCTGGCCTGAGCGAGCGGAGCCGAACGGGGCCGGCCAGAGCGAGCAGGCCAGGCCAGAGCGAGTGGGATTGACCGGAACAAGAGAAAAAAAAAACTGAAGGGTTTTGTCTATTATATATTAACAGAAATTTAAAATTATTTATTATATATTAATAAAAATTAAAGATTGTTTTGTTAGACTATTATTTGACTACATTGTACATAACCTATTTATTTAACATATAATGGTTCTTTTTTTTTTTCTTCTCTATTTTCTTTTTTTCTGGCTTTTTGAGACAGGGTTTCTCTGTGCAGTCCTGGCAATCCTGTAACTCACTCTGTAGACCAGGCTGGTCTTGAACTCAACATATGATGGTTCTTATAATAATCATTATTATATAGATTATTAATATTAGAGAAAATATTTTTTAATGTTTTTTAAAAGATTTATTTATTTTTCTTATGCAGACGAGTATACTGTTGCTGTCTTTAGACACTCCAGAAGAGGGCATCAGATCCTATTACAGATGTTTGTGAGCCACCATGTGGTTGCTGGGAGTTGAACTTTTAACTGCTGAGCCATCTCTCCAGCCCCATCTCCCTTTCTGTTTAACAATAGTTTTCTTGCCGGGCATGGTGGCACATGCCTTTAATCCCAGCACTCGGGAGGAAGAGGCAGGCAGATTTTTGAGTTCGAGGCCAGCCTTGTCTACAAAGTGAGTTCCAGAACAGCCAGGGCTACAAGAATAGTTTTCTTGAGGGCTGGAGAGAGATGGCTCAGAGGTTAAGAGCACTGACTGCTCTTCCAGATGTCTTGAGTTCAAATCTCAAGAGGCTTTGGGGAAAAACAAAACAAACAATTTTTTTTTTTCTTGGTTTTTCAAGACAGGGTTTCTCTGTGTCGCCTTGGCTGTCCTGGAACTCACTCTGGAGACCAGGCTGGCCTCGAACTCAGAAATCTGCCTGCCTCTGCCTCCCTTAAGGCATGCGCCACCACGCCTGGCACAAACAACTTCTGATGATGGCTTCTTGCCACTTCTGCAGACTCTCTATGATTTTCAGAGTGGTGCAGCTGATACAGACTCACATGGTAAGACAATACTCATGGGAAGACACATAATGTTTGGAGAGAGTATAAATAGGACTCAACACCCGGGTGTGGTGGCGCACGCCTTTAATCCTAGCACTAGGGAGGCAGAGGCAGGCAGATTTCTGAGTTCGAGGCCAGCCTGGTCTACAAAGTGAGTTCCAGGACAGCCAGGGCTACACAGAGAACCCTGTCTCAAAAACCAAAAAAATAAAAAAATAGGACTCAACAGACAGTGCAGATGGGGACAACAGGCTTACATAGCTAGCTTTGCAACACTTCGTTGGTCTCAAGTCTTCACTGATTTTCACTTCGTTAAGAAAGACACAGCAAGCCGGGCGTGGTGGCGCACGCCTTTAATCCCAGCACTCGGGAGGCAGAGGCAGGCGGATTTCTGAGTTCGAGGCCAGCCTGAGTGAGTTCGAGGACAGCCAGGGCTGCACAGAGAAACCCTGTCTCGAAAAACCAAAAAAAAAAAAAAAAAAAAAAAAAAGAAAGACACAGCAGAGTACTTCTCCTGGTGTCCCTTCTGGTCCTGGTTGCTCCTGCTGACTTGTGCTGATTCAGCGAAGGCCTGCCTGTTTCTGCTGGATCATGCCACCACTACTGATTCCTGTTTGCAATCCTGACATTACTGAACTGGACCACTGTTTATATATCCTGACAACACGGATGGGATTTGCTCCATAGATTTCTTTCTTTCTTTCTTTCTTTCTTTCTTTCTTTCTTTCTTTCTTTCTTTCTTTCTTTCTTTCTTTCTCTCTCTCTCTCTCTCTCTCCCTCCCTCCCTTCCTTCCTTCCTTTCTTTCTTTCTTTCTTTTTTTTGAGACAGGGTTTCTCTGTGTAGCCCTGGCTGTCCTGGAACTCACTCTGTAGACCAGGCTGACCTCGAACTCAGAAATCTGCCTGCCTCTGCCTCCCGAGTGCTGGGATTAAAGGTGTGCAAAGAATTATTTCTATTTCTAAACAGGTCTTCCCTCCCTCGTCCTAATAAGCTTTCTTTTCCAGTACCTCTAGTGGGTGGTGTGCTAGAAGAGAGGTTAAAATATGTAAGAACCCTTATTAAAAGTAAGTTTTTAAAAATCTAAGACAACAGTGGAACCTCCACCTATAACCCCCAGTGAGGTGAAGGGGAGTGCGCTGGGATGAAACTCTTTTCTAGAGTCCTCAAAACCCTGGGCTCCATGCCCGGCAGCACATAAGCTGGGGTATCGAGAGCTTGGACACAAACTCCCTGCTGCAGGAGAGAGCACCTGCAAACCGGGGCACTGTGACTATGAAAACAAATTCTGAGGAGTGGGATAGCAGCCCTATTTCAGGTAAATGTTTCCTCTTTTCTCAATTTTCTGTTGCCAATTTTAGCAGAGGCTCCTGCCCCCAACACCAGCACAGAAACCTCAGACTCCTCTGAGTTTGTTACATTTTTGTCTTTGTTGTTTGTGTGCACAAGTGTGGAGGTCAGAGGGCAACAGTCAGCCTCTGTTCTCTCCTCCCATTCTCTGGGTACCTGCAATCAAGGTCTGCTTTCCGCCCTTGCCTGAGAGCACCTTTACCCACTCAGCCGTCTCCCCAGGCCTCTCGTGGATTGTTTCCCACTGGCCAGAGACAGGGTCTACTCTGACCAATCCAGCCTACTCAAGCCAATCATGAGCCTGCCTGGTGCCTGCAGAGGATAGAAGAGGGCGTTGGATCCCTGGAGCTGGAGTTAGAGGAGGCTGTGAGCCGGCAAGAGCAGAGGTTTAGTCTCCACTCAGGATCTGTGCCCACTGAAGAGCGAGAACTCTCCATTTGCTTCTCACACTGAAATTGTATTCCAAAGATGAAACTTTCTGATTTTAACCTGGAAGTGAAAGATGGTACTTAAGTCAAACTGCTGTTTCGAATAGGCGGTGTTTGATCAAGTTTAGTCTCAAAAGACACAAGGTTAACCACCAGAGAAACCTTGTCTCAGAAACAAAACAGCACAGAACAACAGGTCCCACAGATGTCGGAAGGGGCTTCTGACCCCCAGATCTGGAGTTACTGGTGGTAATGAATCATCATGTGGATGGGAATAGAATCCAGGTCGTTTGGAAAAGCAGCCAGTTTTGTTTTGTTTTGTTTTGTTTTGTTAATTTGTTTGTTTGTTGAGAGAGGGTTTCTCTATGAAGCCCTGGCTATCCTAAAACTCACCCTCTAGACCATACTGGCATGGAACTCAGAAGAGATCCACCTGCCCTGTCTCCAGAGTGCTGAGATTGAAGGCTTGTGCCACCACCACAGGGACATCTGTTTATCAAGACAAGGGATTTTTCGGCAGTCCATGATTACTTGGAACTTCCAGCAACCCTCCTGCCTCAGCTTGGTTGAGTGGCTTTCACCACTCAATCATAGATTTCTACTGAATTCTGAGCTTTGTATCACACTGCAGTTTGCTCACAAAAAAAGAGAATTAGAGGGGGCTGGAGAGATGGCTCAGCAGTTAAGAACACTGACTGCTCTTCCAGAGGTCCTGAGTTCAAATCCCAGCAACAACATGGTGGCTCACAACCATCTATAATGGGATCTGATGCCCTCTTCTGTTGTCACTGAAGACAGCAACAGTGTACTCATAAATAAGTCAATCTTGAGAGAGAGAGAGAGAGCGAGCAGGGAGTGGTGCCATCGGCCTTTAATCCCAACACTCAGTTGGCAGAGTCAGGCAGATCTGTGTTTGAGGGTAGCCTAGTTTATAGAGTGAGTTCCAAGACAACCAGGACTACACAGAGAAGCCCTGTCTCAAAAAAAAAAAAAAAAAAAACCAAAAAGAGAATACGAAATTCTTTAAGAATAAATTGTAAGCCGGGCAGTGGTGGCGCACACCTTGAAATTATATATATCTATCTATATCTATCTATCTATCTATATATTTTTAAAAAGGGATGGAGGAAACCAAGTTTTCTCTATGAGAAAAGTTGTTTAAATTCCAATTTGACATATTTCTCTAGATTGGGATACTCAACTTTTGAAAGATTTTCTTTTAAATCGCAAGGTTTTTTTTTTGTTTTTTTTTTTGTTTTTTTTTTTTTTGGTTTTTCGAGACAGGGTTTCTCTGTCTAGCCCTGGCTGTCCTGGAACTCACTTTGTAGACCAGGCTGGCCTCGAACTCAGAAATCCGCCTGCCTCTGCCTCCCGAGTGCTGGGATTAAAGGCGTGCGCCACCACGCCCGGCGCAAGTTTTTTTTTTAAAAAAGAGCCCAATCTAATACCCATTATTACAAGGTCATTAGAATAATTTTGCCGTGTGGGGGATGGGCACAAGCAAACCGCCTAGGTCAGCCTCAGGTACCCTTGACAATTATGTCCTGACAGTCTTCCTGGGGCGGGGCGTGCCGTGAGTGGGACCATAATGGTTAAGATGGAAAAGGTGACAGATGACAAAACTGAAGGGCCAAAGGTACTAGAGGAGGTGCAGAGTCCTAGCCTTGGGGGCTGGGCTAGACGGGGCTTTACGTCCTGGAGGCGACTACTGAAGCCCCGACCCCGCTCTACGTCATAAAGCCTCGAGGGCGGGCTCGTCAGAACTCCAACCAATCCTCAAAGGGGCCAATACGTCCGTTTTTCTACATTGACCGATCAGAGCCTTGTAGGGGCGGGACGAGTCTAGCTTTTCCTGTCTTCCCTCCCACAGAGTGACGTAAACACGCGGGGCCGGGATTCTCCTATCGCCAACTAATCATCAACGGCAGCCTTCTGTCTGTTTTGTTACTTTCGCCAATCAGAAGCCGGAGTAGGTGGGACGCATTTGGTTTTCCTGGGCTGCCACTGTGGCCCCACCCCGTTCCTCCGTCGCCTCACACGGCTGCGTTTACGCCTGCGTGTGGGGGCGTGGCCTGCGGTGACGACGCATATAAAAGTGGGCGTCGGCGCCGGCGCCATTTTGCGAACGGCGAGCAGCGGCGGCGGCGCGGGAAGTGCAGCGGAGGTTTTTGCTGGTTTCGGACCCCAGCGGCCGGATGGTGAAATCCTCCCTGCAGCGGATTCTCAACAGCCACTGCTTCGCCAGAGAGAAGGAAGGGGACAAACGCAGCGCCACGCTTCACGCCAGCCGCACCATGCCGCTTCTTAGTCAGCACAGCCGCGGCGGCTGCAGCAGCGAGAGGTAAGAGCCCTGCCCCCGCCGCCGCGAACCTTCCAGAAACAGCGTCCGCGTAGGCCCCAGAGTTCCCCGTAGGACGCGCAGGCCTGAAGCGGGGTCGGCCTCCGGCGCCAGATAAGTCTCGGCAACGCGAGATCCGCCCCTTTGTGGCGGCCACAATCGCGCCGGGGGCGGGGCGGGGCGGGGCGGGGCCTGTGGAGCGGGTCGCGGACTCGGATTTTGGATTCGAGTGGAATTAGGGAGTCTCGGGTTGAGGAATGAATAGGGTTTGGATTGATTGGAGGACGGGAAACATTTCGCGAAAATGTAGGATCCGATTTGGGGTTCGAATCGGATTCGGGGGTTGTGAGTTGAGCCTAAGATTTGGGGAGGGATCTGGGAAGAGATTGGAGACTCGAATTTGGGGGTCTGCGTCTCGGTAATGTGAGCTAGTTCTAATGTCAGGTGGCAAAGTGCGGTTACATGGAGGGAGTTCTCTCAGAATACTCGGGTTTTGGGTGCTGTTGGGGAGGGATCCTATTATATACTTGGGTACATGTTGAGGCCGCAGTTCATGGTGGGAGACTATGCGATCAGATTTGGGGTGTTGAGAAAGAAGCTTGTGTCGATTTAGGAAGTCACGGGTGGGGAGGCTGGGATGAGGTTTAGGTTGGATTTGGTGATTGCATGTTGAGGGCTCCAGGTCAGGTTTGGGGGCTCATTGAGATGTCTTGGGGGGCATGGAGATGTGGTTGGGGGTGAGTATGATGTGAGGTGACCTTAATCACTGGTCCACTTGGCAGTTAAAAGTCTGCAGTGGGTGGGATGGAGGATATCACTTGAAGGGTACAGAATGGGGACTAGTTTGGGAAGGGCATCGATATAGGTGGTCGGAACTTTGGATATAGGCTGTGCAGAGTCCTATAGAGTGGCAGTAAGGAAGAGAGAGGAGACTTGGGGTTGTCTGACTCCAGAGCATGAGTAGAAGTTAGTGAGGTAGAGCTTTGGGGCCACTGGTAGCTGCTGACCAGAGGGTAGGAAGGAGCGAGTAACTTAGTGTGAAAGGAGGGTTGGCTGCATGGAGTGGGATGGGCCACAGTGCTGAGATGACACTGCCTGAAGCCCTGTTGGTGCCCTGTCTTGCTTCAAAAGGGGCCGAGCCACAGAGGTGAGGGGAGTGACTGGGTCGACTGTCCTCAATGGCTCCTGAGTGGAAAGCCCTGGGAAGCCCAGGAACTTAACTATTGCCGCTGCTGCCACCTGAGCATTGTTTCCTGCAGTTCTAGGGTTGCCCTTAATTGCTGTAGTAACCTGGGTCCGGGGCCTCGGTGGTGCTCCTGATGTCCCTCACCCACCCCTGAAGATCCCAGGTGGGCGAGGGAACAGTCAGCGGGATCACAGTCTTTCAGCTAGCATCCTGTACTCCGTGAGTACCTGTGGAGAGCCCGGGGGTGCCTGGCACTGGCACAGTAAGCTGGCCATCCTGACAACCCTGCTCCCCTAGGACGAGCGGCTGAATGTGACAGAGGAGCCGACGTCTAACGACAAGACCAGGGTCCTGAGCATCCAGTCCACGCTCACGGAGGCCAAGCAGGTCACCTGGAGGGCGGTGTGGAGTGGTGGTGGCCTCTACATCGAGCTCCCAGCTGGACCTCTGCCTGAGGGCAGTAAGGACAGGTAGGCCACTTCCCCTTGGGGCTGTAGGGGAACTGGGGGCCTGGGCACAGGTGGCTAATGACTCAATGCTTCATTCAGTTTTGCAGCTCTCCTAGAGTTTGCAGAGGAGCAACTCCGGGCCGACCACGTTTTCATCTGCTTCCCCAAGAACCGTGAGGACAGAGGTTGGTATTGCTGTAGGGTCCTGGGGAGGGAAGCTCTGGCACCCCAAGCTCTGACCCTATGTCCCCCCCACAGCCGCCCTACTCCGAACCTTCAGCTTTCTTGGCTTTGAGATTGTGAGACCCGGGCATCCCCTCGTCCCCAAGAGACCCGACGCTTGCTTCATGGTCTACACTCTGGAGAGAGAGGACCCGGGTGAGGAGGACTAGGTGCCAGCCTTGCCCAGTGTCCCTGCGCCCTCTCCTGGGTTAGTCCACATGTCGTGATTGTGCAAAATAAACGCTCACTCCATTAGCGGGGTGCTTCTTTGAGCTGAATGCTGTGTTTGTCACACTCAAGTGTTGGCTTTAATTCTAAATAAAGGTTTCTATTTTACTTTTTTATTGCTGTTTAAGATGGTCAGGTGACCTGTGCTATAGCAGCCTCCTTTGAAGTCTGGAAAAATAGTGTCACCTCCCCTGGCTCAAATCCAATAAAGTGATCTCGTTCATTGACTATGACTGTGTCCTGCTGCTGGGTCTAGGTTGGGCCCCTGTTAGCTATGGCCCAGAGAGGGTTCAGTCACTCCTGAGTCTATGCTTAAGTGGCGGGTAGGGCTGGGGTGTCGTGGACATTTTGAGAAGCTATGGGGTCTGTCACTGCTCCTCAGGCAACTGGCTAAAAGTGGCCGAGGTAGAAAAGCATCACTTTTGTGGGGTAGGGTGGGGAGAGGCTGGGCAGGAGCTATGTGTATTTAGCTGCCTGAGCAATAGACATGGATGCTTTGCCCACTGGAGTGACTGGTGCAGGGGTGGAACTGGGTTACCGACAGGACATGGGAGTTAAGATGTAGCATTAGTGTTTGCAGTGGATTAGAGCAAGCATTGATGAACCAGGGGATGGGCCAGTAAGCTGGCAGGCCTGGGGGAGCATTGGAGCCCTGGGGGTGCTCAGGAACAGTAGGTGTCTGAACAAGACAGGGCCCACAGCTACTGCTGTGTAAGCCCCTCCACCCCATTGCTGTGGTGTGTTTGGGAAACTAGGACACAGAATAAGCTGTCCAAGAAAGGGACTAAGGTGAGACCGTAGTGTCATTTTAGGCTACTGAGATCCTACTGTGTGCAGGCCTCGTGTGTCTTCATGGAGCCCACAACCTCGGGGACAAGTGGACAGACCAGGAGAACTTGGCTACAGGAAGCAGTGGACAGATTGGTTATAGGAAGCATGTGGAAGTAACTGGGTAGGGAGTGTGGTAGGAAGGCTGAGGTTAGACCTCGGCAGTGGTCAGGCAGACCTGAGAATATCTTCCCCTCTAGTGCACACAGGGGTGCTGTGGGGTCACACATCCTGCTGTCTGATCACAGAAATGGCTGCCTATCTTTATGGAGACCTGAGCAGGGACCAGCAACACAACCTCTTTGTTCTCTTTTGTTTTTTTCAGGTAGCCTAGTTTCCTTTGTGGCCAAATATGAACTAGAATTCATGATCATCCTGCTCCTGAGTGCTGGGGTGATGGGCATGTGCCACTACACCAGCTCTTTTTATTTTAATTTAGTAGTAATGTATGGTTGCTTGGGGATCCTGGTAGATTTTAGCCAACATGGTCACACTGTAACACCAAAAGCAGCTACCAGAGTCTTAGGAACTCAGCTCTGTGAGAGCCACCAATCAGAGATTGTGGGTGTTGTACCCCAGATGGGTTGGCATATTACCAATCAAAGACCTGATAGTTGAAGCCTTGTGGGATAGGTCAGCTCCATGCTCCCTGCTCCCCAGTGGACAGTGTTCCCTCACCATGGCCTCTCTAAGAAAAACCAACAAGGCCACATGTCTGTTCTCCCAGTACCTAGAGGGCTTGAGTTCCATGCTAGCCTGGTTTACATAGCCAGACTATCCAAAGCGAAAAGACTTGAGGCTGAGGACCAGGAGCGCCATGTGAGCTTGACAACCCTTTTCATTCAGAAACTTCAGGTAGGAGACAGCTCCTGAACACGTTTTGAGGTTGCCATGCTCCCAAAAAGGTGTGGTAGCAGACACATGCCCTGTAGCCTTATAGGGTAGCAGGATCAGAGAGGCTACTAAGTGACCAGCCCGACTGCCGGCCTCCCCAACAAAACCAAAAGACTCTGCACTTACTTACTCGCCCCCCCAACCCCCATCTCTCACTTCTCTGCCTAACTCTAGCTGGCATGGAACTGGCTGTAGACCAGGATAGCCACAAAGATCCACTTGCCTCTGCCTCTCCAGTACTGGGGTTACAGATGAACACCACCATGCCTGGCTACTTTTATTGTTTTTAATTGTATGTGCAAGTACGTGTGTGCCATGTGTGTGGAGTTGCCTGAGGAGACGAAGGGTAACTGGAGCTGGAGTTAACAGACCATTGTAAGCCAACCAGCTTGTGTTGGGCCAAAGTCGGTTGTATGTGCTCTTAAACACGGACCCATCTCCAGCTGGCCCAACGAGCCAAGCAAGCTCTTAACCATGCACTTCACCTTTGAGCTCTCTCCAGCCCTTGACTTGTGGTGCTCCGGATAAACTCAGGGTTTCACACGCTGGTCACGCCCCCAGCCCCTCATTGGCGCATTTTAGGCAGGTCCTCCAGCTCCTGACTACGCCCCTAGCTTCCTCAAGGGGATTTTAAGCCGGCCCTCTCCCCTGACCACACCCCCAGTCCCTCACTAGGGAGTCTAAGTGGGAGCTCCACCTCTGACGACGCCCCCGCCCCCCAATGCTGGGGTTTCTAGGTGGGGCTGCCTCAGTCTCCCAAATAGCTGGGATAGCTGGCTTGGACCACAAATTGTGAATATGTTTTCTTGTTTGGACCATAAAGTGCCCCTGTACAGAGCATCTGCCTTTTGGCCTAGAACAGTGAGTGCCCAGGCTTCTTCCTGGTCCCAGGGAGTTGCTCCAGCCAGTCTCCTGAGTGCTGCCTGCTGAGGGTAGGATGAACTGGCCAGGAAGGAACTGCTATTTCATTAGCTACCTGTGGGTGGCTAGAGTTGCTCTTACTATCCTGGGGATGTGGGAGCACATGTACACAGGTAGGTTGGAGACTGAAGTTGTTTGCTCCAAGAACCCTCTGAGATGGAGGTGACACCTGAACTCTAGATCTCTGACAGAACCTTGGTGCTGTGTGAACGTGGGGGGTTGCTTGCCCACTCCGACTTGTTTTCTTACCTGTGGAATAGGAATGTCAGGCATCTTTCCGGATACTGGAAAGCACCCATCACAGTCTGAGATGAATTGGGACACAATGTCTAGCCCAGGGGTATATATATATATATATATATACACACACACACAGGGGTATATCTATATATTTATATAGATATAGATAGATAGATTTTTATATATATACACACACACACACACACACACACACACACACACACACACACACGGCTCAGTCCCAGAGAACTCAGCTCCTAAGCTGGACAGGTGCCTGTAGCAGCAACCCAGGCCCGCTTGAACGAGAAAGTGTCAGACTTAGGCAGATAAACCAGACCCAGAGTGGAGCTGAACCTTCCCAGGGCTACCCCTCACCTCTAGCACCCTGGAGGATGGGACATTGTGGGAACAGAAACCAGGAGGTGAGACTCTGAAGTGAGCAAGCCTAGGGCAAGGGCAAGGGAGGTGCAAAGATGGGCATGGTGGCTTTCACTTGTCATCCAACACCCCGAAGGGGGAAGCACAAGAATCTGGAGTTCAAGGTAAGCTTCAGCTACATAGTAAGTCTGAGACCAGCCTGGGCTACATAAATTTCTGTTAAAAAATAATGGCTCGCCGGGCGTGGTGGCGCACGCCTTTAATCCCAGCACTCAGGAGGCAGAGGCAGACAGATTTCTGAGTTCGAGGCCAGCCTGGTCTACAAAGCGAGTTCCAGGACAGCCAGGGCTATACAGAAACCCTGTCTCGAAAAACCGAAAAAAAAATAAATAAATAAAAAATAATGGCTCAAATAATAAATAATAAGGCAGGCTGGGGTCTTTTAGCCAAGTGCTCCAGTGACTTCTATTTAGGGAAGAATCTGCCTGAGGCAGCTCAGCCCAGGCCTTGGCTTCTCTGGGTTCCTGTTGGTGGGCCACTCAGGAAGTCCCGGTGCTTCTGTCTAATCCAGAGCACATGGACTGTCCTCAGTGAGCTTCCCAGCCCTGTCCTGCCCTGTGGCCATGGGAAAAATCACTGTCACACACCTGCTGGTGACACCAAGTGTCTGAGGTGCTGGGGAGGTGAGCCCCAACCTCAGCCCCAAGTCCCTTCCCGTTTGTTACATAGCTGAAGTTGGCCGCCTGCCCCACCTCCAGTGCTGGGCTGCCTTGTGCATCACCGTGACCATCATGACCGACTCTGCCGCCCTCAGCTTCTCCCCCAGGTCATCCTAGCTATCAGAGCCACACAGCTTCCCAACCTCAAAGGAGGGACCCAGCCACTCCAACAACCACACCACCCCTCCTATGGGAATAATAATATCTAAGCATCTGACTTTTGTATTAAATCAACTTGTTTAATTGGATTTCAGTCAAACACAGCAGGTGAGGATAGAGGTTGTTGGGACTAGGGAACCCCAATGTAATGTACTGACACTTTGTGAACTCTAACCCTGCCGGGAGTGCACCCCTTCTGTCTTTTAATAACTCTAAAGGCACTTGGATTTCGTTGGTTGTTGTTTTGAGGGCCCTGGGGTTGCCATAGCAACAGGGGCTAAGAGGACAGTCCAGGACAAAGAGGTCGATCTTGTCAGGCTCAGGGATAGAGTCTGAAAATGCCAGTCCACCCAGTCATTCGTGTCCTGTCAATCAGTTTGTATGTGATGGGAAGGTCGGGGGGAGGGGTCCAGGACCAAAGGGTCCCCGTGTTCCCAGCCCAGTTCAGACCAGCCAAGCTTGATCTGGGTCTTTCGTTGCATTAGGTCGCCTCCTTCCTGTCTGGACACAATCATGAGGGCACCCCGGGCGAAGGCTACAGGCTCAGACTTGTTCTGTAAAGGAAGACACAGGGTCCCAGTGGACCACAGACATTACAGCTGGACAGGTGGGAAGAGAGCGGCAGCCTGTCTTACCACATGTCCAGGGGTCAGTTGGCCAAGACCCACTAAGTGCCCTCTGTACCCTCTTTAAACAGTGTCCTAACTGTGACTGGGCAGAGGTGACACTGGGGAGGAACTTAGATGGGGTAGGCTAGTGGATCATGACCTGGCCTTGTCACAATCAACTAACTGGCCCTGCCTGCTCACCCCTGCAGCAGGCCACTTTCCTTGCAGAGCAGCAGAGTGGATGTGGTGGCCTGAGAGGCACTCCTAGGATCCAGGGCAGCCAGCCCTCCTGCAAGCAGATGTCCAGCATGGCAAGGTAGGGTGGAGGAACCTTTAGGGGACACGGGGACATGGCTTCTCTGGCAGGTGGCCTCCTGGGCCTGAAGTTCCTGGTGGGATGGAAAGTGGCGGGGACAGGGCTCCCAAGGTGACTGTGAGCCTCTCTGTAGGGTCTGGGGTAGCCCTGGGTACCGGAGCAGCGGTTGGCGGGAGCTGGGCGGGTGCATTGCCAGGTCCCTACTGCAGTCCTAGGCCCTGTGTGAGACACAATGAGCAGAGGAGACAGCCACTGCAAGCACGGTGTGTCTTGTGTCCCCAGGCATCTGGGGATGTGACTTCTGAGTAAGGGCACAGGGAGGACACAGGACTTTGGGGCCACAGCCTGCACCTGCATCAGAAACCGTGGACCCTGAGTGTTCCCAGCCACTCTGGGTCCCAGCACAGCAGCCACAGCAGAGGGTGGAAAAGACAGGTTGAAACCCTTAGAAAACACTTCAGGAACTGCAAAAGATGTGATCTGCTCAAAAACAGTTCTGCAGATGTCTACAAAAAATGAGGAAGTTCTGCTTGTGAGCTGACTTGCAGCCACCTCCATGCATACCCCCTGGGAAAAATATGCATAGGTGGAAATTATCTGGGACTGGATGGAGGTTTAAACGGTCCGGCTCCCACAGCTCACCATGGGATCGGCTCAGATCATCTTCATGTTGAACTTGCGCGCGCCACCCTGGCCAGCCGCAGCCGCCGGACCGTCCACCTTGCGGAAGGAATATTCCACAGAGAAGTTATTCTTGTGCTGTCCGCGACCGCGGCTCCACACAAACAGCAGCAAAAAGCAGAAGAGGACCACGCCCAGGAAGGTGATGCACCCCATGGCGGTGGACACAAGAATGGTGGTGAGGTCCAGCGGGAACCGGACGCCCACCTGCGTCTCGTTGTGCCCATCGCCCTGGGTCCGGTTGGGGGCCGGCTGGACGGTCAAGGTGGCGAAATACGTGTCGTTACCCCCGGCGTTGCTGGCCACGCACGTGTAGGTGCCACTGTCTTGGGGCTGAGTGTCCGCGATAGCTAAGGTGCCCCCAGGCAGCACGCGTGCCCGGCCCCGGCTGGCAGCCGTAACCGAGTGGTGCTGAGGCGTCACCCAGGCCACCGTGGGCGCGGGCTCACCCTCAGCGCGGCACAGAAAGCGCACGTCGTCGCCCTCGGTGGCGGTCACATGCTGCAGCCGCCTCTCCCGGATCTTGGGCTTGCGGCACACGAAGTACTCGAAGAGCACAGAGTCGGGGAGATTGTGCAGGGCGTCGCCGCGCACCTCGGCGGGGGTGGCGCAGGCGGGGAGCCTGCCGTCGAAGTTCAGGGTCTTCCGCCTCTGCACGATCCACAGCAGGCGACAGTCGCAGGCCAGCGGGTTGCCGTCCACGCGCAGCGTCTCGAGCGTGTTCACCGAGTGGAATGTGTTCTCCTCCAGCGTGGACAGCAGGTTGTCCGAGAGGTTGAGTAGGCGGATCTGTCGCAGCCCCACGAAGGCCTGCGGCTCGATGACGGCTAGCAGGGCTCCTGCTAGGTGCAGCTCACGCAGGCGCACCAGGTCTCTGAAGGAGCCGCGTGGCACCATGCTGATGGGGTTGTGCGACAGGTTGAGGCAAGTGAGGTGGGCCTGCTGTCGCAGCGCGGCTGCCGGTACAGCCGTGATGTTGGTGTACGTGATGGACAGCGACGTGAGGTTCAGCCCACGCAAGCTGCCCGGGGCCACCTCCTCCAGCAGCGGCCAGTTGTCAATCTCCAGATGCGATAGTCCCGGAAGCTTCTGGAAATTCTGGTCTTCCAGGGCGGCGATGGCCAGGTGGCGCAGGCGCAGAGCGCCCAAGCCCCGCAGGTGTCCCAGCGACTCGGGGGACAGTGATGTGAGATTGCAGCGCTCCAGCGTGAGCTCAGCCAGCCCCAGCAGCCCTGCGAAGGCCCTGCGGGAGATGAACACTAGGTCATTGTCGCCCACCTCTAGCCGTTGCAGGCTGCGCAGGTCCTGGAAGCTGAAATCCAGCAGGATGACCAGCTTGTTCTCGCTCAGGTCCAACAGCGTGAGGCTGTCCAGATGCGTGAACACGCCTGGCGGGATGAGCTTCAGCTGGTTGCCACGGAGACGCAGGACGCGCAGGCGGGGCAGGTTGGCGAAGGCCCCAGGCTCCACGTGGGCAATCACGTTATGGTTGAGGTCCAGCTCCTCCAGGGTGGGCAGCGAGGCCAGGTCCCCAGGGTTCAGACAGCGGATGCGGTTGCGGCTCAGCTCCAGCATCCGCGTCTCGGCTGGGATGCCCTCGGGGATGGCTGTCAGCCGGCGGCGCCCACAAGCCACGGTGCGGGTGGATGCGGAGCACTCACAGCGTGCGGGGCAGCCCGCGGCCAGGGGCGCTGTGGGCAGCAGCAGCAAGTGCAGGCCCAGCATGTGCAGCCAGCAGGTCATGGTGCAAGGTGTGGGGCCTAGGGCCACGCCAGCATAGTCCAGGACAGCTGGAATGGGAAGAGGGATAGACTTTATCAGTATCCACGGCGCCCAGCTAGACACAAGGATGCCGTGCTGTGTCTATGTGACTCACGACAGCACACCCAGCAAATCTCGACACAGATGCCCACAGTGACAGTACACATGATAGAAACCAAGGGCCCGGGCCGGGCGTGGTGGCGCATGCCTTTAATCCCAGCACTCGGGAGGCAGAGACAGGCGGATTTCTGAGTTCAAGGCCAGTCTGGTCTACAAAGTGAGTTCCAGGACAGCCAGGGCTACACAGAGAAACCCTGTCTCGAAAAACCAAAAAAAAAAAAGAAAGAAAGAAAGAAAAGAAAAAAGAAACCAAGGGCCCATGGACAGACAGCAGAAAAAGTGGGAGTCATCCACGTTGGAGTATTACTCAGCCATGAAAGTGAATGAGGCTCTGACATACATCTGCAGGACCCTTGATGACACTGTGCTCAGTGAGAGACCATGTAGTGGTTACTGAGACCATGTGGACCGGAAGGCCACATAGTGGGACTCCATGAAACACCCAGAACAGATGGACGAAGTTTAAAACGAGTTCCCTTGTAGCTCAGGCTGGCCTCAAACCAGTCTGGTAAGTAGCTGAGGCTACCCTTGAAGATGGAGGCAGAGCTGGGTGATAAAGCAGATGGCTCAGACATTTCTGCAACCCGAGAAACAGGAAGATTCCTGCCTGGCACCTCAGAGGAGCCAGGCCTAGTAAAAACACTGTTGAGTTTGGTTGTCCAGAGTCTGGTACTGTGACAGAGGACAACTCCCCTTCTGCAGAGACCCAACTGGTGAGTCGTGATGACCCTCAGTGGCTGTGAGTAGATAGATACTCTAGCTAGGACGGAGGAATAGCCAGATGCCCTAAAACTGGAATGAAGGCTAATGGAGCTACTGGTAGGGACTAGGGACGAGAGTGGGCAGGGGGCTAAAGATGTCAATAGATGCTAAGACATCTTGCAGTGCCGGCCTAACTAGGTTGGACCAGTGTTTCGGGCAGCCTGATTGTAGCCCAGACCCAGGGGTCGAGGTGACAGAGGGACAGCTGGAATGAACTGCCTGGCCTCTTTTGCATCACAGTTTCCCATCTGCCAGGCAGCTATTTATGGCATGTTAACAGCTGAAGCCCCCCAGGCAAGACTACCGGCACCGAGCAGACTGGCAGCCCTGGCGATTGAGTATGCCAGGCTTGTGAGGAGGGACTGGAAGGCACAGGTGTGAAGGAGAGCCCTTGCCCAGAATCCCCCTGTGAGGGGGCTGGGGACTTAGTCAGGGGTAAAGCCCCGCCTAGGATACCCCAATGAGGGAGCTAGGGGTGTGGACAAGCATGGAGCTCCTGCATAGAATCCCCAGTAAGGGGCAGGAAGTGTGGTCAGGGGTGGAGTCCCTCGCTTGAATCCTGTCTTCACTTTCTCCGTCTTTCTGTGCTGTGTTCACCTGTGTGGAGCCCAGAGGTGAAGTCCTCTGCAGTCATCCTCAACCTTGTCTCTTGAGACAAGGTCTGTCCTTGGGACCTGAAGTCCAATGACTGGGCTAGGATGTTCAGCCACGAGCATAGGGGTCCTCCTACTTCTTCAGTATTGAAATACTGTGCCCTCGTGCCAGCTTCTCTGTGGGGATTTGAACTCGGGTCTTCTGGCTTGTGCAACAGCATCTCATGGCTGATCCATCACCATCACAGCGTCCTACAAGCTACACAGTGCTTAGTCCTTGAACCAGAGCACCTCGCGGACTTTGCTGCACGTGTGGTTTTTTTGAAGTGAGGCTTCAGGTAGCCCAGATTTGCCTGGAACCATCTATATGGGTGGTCTTAAACACCTGATCTTTGTTTCTGCCTCTGGAGTCGATAGGTTTAGAAAAGACCCGCCAGGTCTGGCAGAAAGTGCCTAGTACAGATAGGTCATGTGTCTCTAGGTCGCTGCCACTGAACCACCGCCTCCCCAGTTAATGCTGAAGGCCCCTGCACCCTCTCTGGCCCCGCTTGTCAAACATCAGCCACCAGATCCCTCCAGGGCGCTACCGGCAAGTGCTCTCTCTCTATAATTACTCTACTGGGCAGGGACAGCAGATCTCTTGAGCCAGCTCAGCAGGGGCAGCTCAAAGGGTGACCTAGTTTTTCAACTCTAACCTCTCCTGGCAGGCCAGGCCCTGTCATCTCCTCTGCAGGGTGACAGAAAAGCTGCAGGGGTAGGGTGGGAGGGGGAAGAGTGGGCAGCTGTCTGAAGCCACTGCCAGCTTTCAGCTTGGACCCTGACCCTTCTTGCTGTGTGCCTACAGAACCTTACTTGCCCTTTTCGGTGTTTGCTGACCACGGCATGTCAGGGTGGTAGCCTGGAGGCACCCTGCCCATGGATTTTCTCAGTGAGAGGGACAGTGGATGTCCCGGCAGGGATACTAGGAGCCTGAGCATTGCTGTAGGGTTGAAGGCAATCACTGGCCCCTCGTGTTGAAGAACGAAGGCAAGGAGAGGGTGTCCAGGGCACTGGGAATTGGGGTGGCTGGGTAGGCTGGTTTCTCTGTCCCCTCTCTTGCCCAGTGGCCTTGGGGGCCATCACAAAGCCATCTCTCTGGGTCCTGGCCCCTGGTTGAATGTGTCCCCCACTGAGGACTGGACTACTGTGTGTCTTTTTTTGTTCTTGCTGTAGACTTTGCCACACCAGAGCTCAGGCAGGTCTTAAACTGTCAGCAATCCTCCTGCCTCAGCCTCCTAAGGGCTGACAAAGGAAAGGCAGTAGAACTGGCTAGTCATTTGTTGGCATGTGAGTTGCCCTGGGCTCCTCTCAATCCACCTCCAGGGACAGGGAGCCAAGAAAAGGGGGTGCTTTTCTCTACTCCCACCAGGTGCTGGTAGCTAGCTCCATCAAATAGAGGCGTCCTAAACGTGCTGGGAGTGGCAGCACACACCTGTTACCCCATTGCCCCAGAAGCTCAGGCAGGACGATCGTGAATTTCAGGACAACCTGAAACTTAGTGAGACCCTCTCTCAAAACAAAAAAAAACGTGAAGGAGTCTGAAGAGGCAGCTCTGTGGTCAGAGCTCTGCCAGCTCTGATGGGTTTGTTTCCTAGTACCCACGTGGCAGCTCACAATCCAGGGGATCTGACACCTTCTTCTGGTTTCCTGGGACACTGCTTACATGGGGTGCACAGTCAGACATGCAGGCAACATACTGTACATATAAAACACATATATAAATCTGGGGGATAATTAGCCAGTCATGATGGCTCACATCTTTAATTCTAGCACTTGGGAGGCAGAAGCAGGCAGATCTCTATGAGCCTGGTCTGCACAGTGAGTTCTAGGTCAGCCAGGGTTACACAGAGAAACCCTGTCTCAAACAAACAAACAAACACCCATACCCCAGATAAGTTTTAAAAATTAAAATAAGCCAGGCGGTGGTGGCGCACGCCTTTAATCCCAGCACTCGGGAGGCAGAGGCAGGCGGATTTCTGAGTTCGAGGCCAGCCTGGTCTACAGAGTGAGTTCCAGGACAGCCAGGGCTACACAGAGAAACCCTGCCTCGAAAAACCAAAAAAAAAAAAAAAAAAGAAGAAGAAGAAGAAGAAGAAGAAGAAGAAGAAGAAGAAGGAGAAGGAGAAGGAGAAGGAGAAGGAGAAGGAGAAGAAGAAGAAGAAAGAAAGAAAGAAAAACAGGAAGAGAAAGCTGGGGTGTGGCTCATGAGTGGAGCCCCCTTGGAATGCCCCGTGACTGTCTGAGAGTGTGGTCAGGGAGTGGAGCACTTGTTCAGGCCCAAACTCAGAAATCTGCCTACCTCTGTCTCCCAAGTGCTGGGATAAAAGGCGTGCGCCATCATTGCTCGGCTAAAAGGGAAACTTGATCCAAAGGCCCCTCTGAGGCTGTGCACCTGACCATAGGATAGCTGCCTCACGTAGCAGAATCTAGAACCTTCTGGCTTCTCTCTCACTCCACCATGGTGGAACCCTTGGTTCTGGGCTGCCTGGGCTGGCTCATGCCGCCACCACTGAGGTGGCTTTCTGTAGGCTTCAGGGGTCTGGTAAGCCCAGTATGGACTCCGTGGAGGGAAGAGCCAAGCCTAAGGCTTCAAGGACACGACTCATTAATATGCATGAGAAGCCACCGCAGCGGCCTTGGCAGGGCCTGATTGCAGGGTCCAGCCTGCCCAGTCACTGTCCTCTCAACCCATACATAGCTCAGGCCACCCTGGGATGGGGTCCATGATTTCACACGGACCCACAGGGCCTCTAAGTACATTCTCAGATGACAAACGCCTCTACCTCAGACCTCCCTCACCCCGCCCACTCTCCAGCCCCCAGTTACCCACAAATCCACATCTGATTCTCCAATTCTGGACACTTCCTATCATGGGATCCCACACCAGGTGGCCTACTGTGTCCCTGTAGTTCCCTGAGAATGAGTGGACAAAAAATACGGACAAATAAATGAACTGAAGGTTTGGAAAACCTTCCAGAGGAGAGTGAGGTCAGGGCTACAGGATGGTGAAGGGTGGCACGGAGTGATCGGGACACCCTGTCCCATGCATGGGTGGAGCAAAGGTATTCCCACTCAGCCTGGGACAATAGGGAGCCACAGAGAGATACAGAGCAGGAGAGCAGCCGGTCACATACACTTTATGACTCACTCACCACCATGCCTGACTGCCTGACTGAGTTCTGTCCTTGCATCCACACTGTGTTAGAGGAGATCTGACTCCTACCAGTTGTCCTCTGCCCTTCACATTTGCACATACACATAGTCCAGATGCCCAGGGTCAGGGTCTGCTCGAACAAGTCTCTATGGGCAGAAAGCCGTTCATCTCTCACCAACCTCAGCTTCCCAATTTGCAGAAAGCCAAACAGGACTCCAGAGCTGGGGTGTTGTCCTATGACTGGTCTGCTTCTAGATGCTTCTACCAGGTGCTGCCTTGCTTAGGAGCAGATCTCCAACTCACTCACTCTCTTTATTCATTCATTCATTCATTCATTCATTCATTCATTCATTCATCAAGCATTAAGTAGACACCTGCTGTATGCCTGCCTCTGACCTCAGTCTTAATGGAAATGGGACCATGGTGGTGGGGATTGGTCACCTCCTGGGTAGTCAGGACACTGCCAGTGGGCCCAAGCTGAGAACTGTCGGGGGGGGGGCAGTGTCACCTTGGAGTTGTTGGGGGGCAGTGTCACCTTGGAGTTGTTGGGGGCAGTGTCACCTTGGAGTTGTTGGAAGGAAACAGGCAGGAACGTGAGGCAGAAAGACTCCTAGATCTTGTGATCCTGGATCCATGGAGAGGAGGGACTGTGAGCCAAGGCCTGTGGGACCTCCACACCATGACACGGCTGGGGATGTCCCCTGGGCCAGCCTGGGTCTTAGGAGGGAGTGTGTGCATGTGGCAGGTAGTGGCTTCTTTCAGCAGCCAGGAAACTCTCTCCCAGAGCCACAGTGGTTTGGAGGAAGGAGGAACATATGGCCTGGCAGCTAGGTGCTGTCTCTAGTTGATGTAAGGATAGTTTTTGCTCCCTGCTCTGAGGTCTAACACCTGCCAAAGCCACACTGTGGGGGTCAGCTAGAGGTCCCCAAGGCTTACACCTATGGGACAGTCTGGAAAACAGAGGCCTCTCCTCCCAGCCTCCAAACACTCTGGCTACAGGCAAAGAAGCATTTAGCCCAAAGGGAGGCAGGGTACCGCTGTGGAATCCTGGATCCCCCTAGGCTGTGAGACACTGAGGCCCTGTCCTGGAAAGATGAACCCATGTGCTGGGGGTGACAGGCCTCAGTGGCCTCCTGTCCTTCACCCCTGGGTCTCCTCACCACAATAAGAGTGTAGGGATAAAGTGGGGTGAGGACAGGCCTGGAACACTCCCACACAGCACCCCTTCTCTGAGGTATACTTTTGGGAACACTCTTCCAGCCCCACCTCCAGGGCTGGTACATTCTCCGTCCTAGATCTCAGCCCTCCTGGGCCTTTAATCCATGACAATTCATTAAGGCCTAATTAGCCTCCATCTGCCATGGGTCCCTGGCCACTGTTTTGGGGGTTGGGGGGGCTCCTGACCCAATTTCCTTAATAGCCTGTGCCTGAGGGGAGTAGTGGGCTCCCCACCGCCCACCACAGTAGTGAAGGGGAGGAAGGTTCTAGACTGGCAAACACGTAATCCCCAATATATGTTGTGCCTGCTCATCTGCTAGCTCCGAGAACAGAAATGGTGGCATTCATGGGAGGGGAAGGAGACAAGGGGATCAGGGCTTGACCTCTCCGGGAGAGGTCATTGCCAGGTTGGGGTGTCAGTTGTAGGAAGGAACCAGGGACAGAGGAGCAACTGGGAAGAAGCTGAGGGGACCCCCACTGAGCCTTCCACCCAGTCCTGGGGTCCTGGGTGCCTTCTTCCCGCCCCACATCATCTGGGTGTCTGTGTGGAGGGGACCCCAGCTCACTCACCTGTGAGCATTAGAAATTGAGTCTCATGCCAGCTCTGTTTTTACTAAATCCTAACTCCTCATTGTTCTCAAGCTCAAGATTGACATGGGAGGCAGTGGGCGGCACACCCGGGTTGCTCACACTGAACGAACGAACAAACGAACGAACGCAGTAGCTCAGAAAGAGTTCTAAAAGGCTTCCTACCTGGTGAGCTGGGAGTGAGTCAGGAGTGCCCGGGGGAAGCGGCACAAAAACCTTGGCTTTGGGACCTTGTATGCTCCCACCCTTCAGGCATGATCACGTGCCTGGCTGGAACTGGGGGTGGATGGCAGCGGCCACCCCCACTCTACAGATGGAAACACTGAGGCCAGACGCGCATGCGTGCCACTCGGGTGGGAGCTGACAAAGGGACTCTTCAACTAGCTGCCCTGGTGCAATGACAGGACCTGGGTGGATCCGGACTTGATACCCTGATCCTGGGAGGAGGAGGAGGTTGCCGGGATGGGTATCAATTGTAGGGAGGAACCGGGACAGAAGAGCAATTCGGAAGCTGAGGGGACCCCCCAACTGAGCCTCCCACCCCGTCTTGGGTGTCTCCTTCTTCCCACCCCACATCATCTGGGTGTCTGTGTCAAAGGGACACCCGTGGGTGAACTAACACCATTCTAAGCCTCCCCTGCAGCTCAGAGGTGAAGGGACCAGGGCTGAGCTTTTTGAACCCTCAAGTCCCTGAGGGGTGTTGCTTCCAACCTGAGCCTCTCTACCTCATGTCATACACCTCTTAACACCCTTCTTACAACCTTTGTAGCCCGGTGCCTCCTCCAGAGAGCCCTCCTGGGTTATCCTCAGCCTGATACTTCTGTTCTTGCTAAAAGTCTCCAAGTTCCAAGCCCTAATAGCCTTTCCCTGTCACCAAAGGCAGGCATCAGATGCCTCACCCACCCACCAAGCTATCCTGAGCCACAGGGTCTCAGGCCCTGCTTGGGCTCTGGGTTCCCATCCACACAGACCAAGAAGCTTCCTGGTACTGATACAGCTTCTTAAATGCACCAGACCCCAAGTTCTGAGTACTCCCCACTGGGAGGAGGGACACCTGTGTCTTGGGGACGCTAGCATTAGGAGCCCTTGATCATAAGGTAGGGTAGGAACACTGCACCATGTCCAACTGGAACCCAAGCTCTGAGCCTTTTAACTTGTTGAATGGGGCCCAGTGGCCTCCCTGGTCAGGCCCGGTGCTCAGGGGACACCGGGGCCTGGCCTGTGGGATGGGATAGACAGCCGCCCCCACCACTGTGGCCGCTACTGGGACACAGGCCTGCCCAGTGGTTCAGTGGGGGGCTCTGCCCAACACCCCAGTCCTTCCCCACGGGATCAAGACCCCCAAAATGTGTGAGTCCCGCGTGTAGACACCCCCCCCAATTCACCTCGCGCACATCGCCCTGCACTGGCTGGCGGGGTATCTCAGGGCGCCCAGCCGCGGATCCATACCGGGTGTCCCCCTGCCGCAGTGCGCATTACCATTCCACGTTCCCCAGGGTGCTCCTCTACATGCGCCCCTCGATCCCCTAGGCTCTGCATCTCTGGAGACGGGGTGGACTCTGAAGTTTCCCCCGGGGGTGCAGAAGGGCTGGAAAGGACCGTGCGTGGGGGGCCTGGAGGGGTCCCCGGACTGCAGCGCTGTTACTCACCTGGGCGGCTCCTCTTTGGACGGCGCGAGGGGCTGCTCGGAGCCGCCACCAGCCGCCGCCACGGCCGCCACCGCCACCGCCGCCGCCACCGCCACCTCCCGGGCTCCGCCGTGCGCGTCTCCGCTGCGCATCCTCGTGCGCATGGCCTGGGTGCGCGCGAGCTGCAAGGGGCGCTCGCGACAACACGTGTTGGAGCAGGTCTGGGGCAGATGGGGACGCAGCACCCGGGTACCCCGCGTGCCTAGCACATCCCTGTCCTCAGGGCCTCCGCAGACACTGAGTACGGAGAAATGCTTGGGCCCCCCCCCCCCCCAGATACGACAGGTTGTCCCGTTGGAACATTCTGGAAATTGCCAACTCTCCGCCGTCCCCTCCCTCCCAGGACAGGCCTCCACCATCTGCACTCTACCGCACACCTGCCGGCTCTGCCAAGTCCTAGTGGCTTTGCTCTTCAATGAGTCCCAGAGCCCACCTTGGATCCCCACTGCTCCACTGCCAGCCTTACTCCAGCTGCCATCCGCGGCTGTGGCTGCCGCCATCCGTTCCTCTCCCATGTGCCTGGGGGCTGCGCTGTGCACTTTGGCACATACAGCCTAGTGTGGTTATTAGATAGACGGATGCATACATTACATAGGCAACATGCAAAGACCCCAGACATAAGAGGAGGAGCCAGAGAGAAGGCTCAGAAGCCAGATCACTGGCTGCTCTTGCAAAGGACTTAGGGTTTGGGTCCCAGAACCCACCTAGCAACTCATAACCATCTGTGACTTCAGTTCCAGGGGTTCTGAGGCCACCTTCTGGCTTGTGGGCTCCTGTATGCAGTGTACAGAGTTAAAAATAAGATAAATCTTAGCACGAATCCCAGCACTGGGGAGGCAGAGGCAGGTGGAGCTCTGCCTTTGAGGCCAGCCTGGTCTACAGAGTGAGTTCTCCCTTCTGAGGCTGGGAACTCAGTGCTCCCCGGTGGGAGGCAGCCTAAGCAGAAAGGAAACAGGAGTTGGGGTGTGGACCAACCAGACCAGCACCTCCCGAGTTGGGGTTCAGGTCTTGGGGTCCAGGGTGGGAGATATGAAAGGGAGGAGGTGACAGTCCCCAAGAGCAGAGGTTCAGTGAGCAGCCATTCCGTGGAGCTAGCTGCATCTGGCTCTGTCCTTCTCACTGTAGCAGCCTGAGTGTGCTGGATGCTCAGCTGCCTTAGTCCCTGGAGAGGGGTGACTGTAGGCCTAGCTGCAGGGAGCCGGGCATGTCCTGCACCCCCCCCCCCCGTGTGCCCTCTCTGTCCTCCAGAAAGGTTTAGTGGCAGGCAGCTCTGCCACCTGTGACTCAAGCAGGCTCCTTTCCCAGACTGTTGCATTGGCCTAAGGCCCAGACCATGGCCATCCCCTAGCCAAGAGGCATGAAGCCAGTGCCCCCCCATATCCTTGGAGGTAGACCCCAACTCCACACCAGGCCAGCCCTGTCTGTGTAATGCTGTTCTGTGTGACCCCAGGCAGATTGCATCCCTTCTCTGAGTCTCTGAGGTTAGGACTCCTGGACACACAGTTGTTGAGTGCCCACTGCACACCAGGGTACATGGTATACCGGGATTCCCATGCATGGGGAGACAACTATAACCAAAGTCAGAGATGAATGCAGGGAGGTTCAGGGATGTTGGCCGTCCACATAGGGCCCATTCTAGGTCCTGCCCATCTAGCCTGAGCCCACCCCCAAGGACCAAGGAGCTCCCATGCTTAGGAATGCAGACTACAGCTTTAATGACTGGGGGGCACCAGGGTTCGAGGGGGCTCCATACACCTTCCTCTAATTACTCTGCAGATGAGAGCAACAGCAAGAAAGGCCACAGCCGAGGGGGCCTGGCTCCCACCGCAGGACCTTTGCACATGCTGTTCTGGCTACAGAGCAGAAAGCCCTCCCCAGCGTCTGCCCCACCCGCCCCTGCTTCCTCCTGACTCATATCCCCACCCGGCCGCCTTCTGTCCCCCGTTCCCAGCCTCCCTGCAATTTCCTAAGATATCCTATAATTTACTCATTCATCCTATTTATGTCTGCCCTTCCCCCTTTCTTCTGAGCACGGCCTCCCTGTAAGCGCTTGGCGTCCAATAGACTCCTGCTTGAACTAGCGACATAAGTGATGGCAAACTGGACAGGGGTGGTCTGAGCAGAGTGTGAACTTCCCGAAGACCAAAGCATCCCCTGACCTCTCCCCTCAGCCAGTGTGTCACCCATGGGAGTCAGCTGAGGACAGAGATGTGCTTGGGCCATGCATACAGCCGGCACATAATAGACTCTAAACTTGTGTGTAAGGCCTGGATGAGGGTGGTGGGTGTGAAGTCCCCAGGCGCAGCTGCTGTGTGACCTTGGGATGTCTCTTTGCCCTCTCTGAGCTCAGCGTTCCTGGCAAGTTCCCTCATCCCCACCCCCACCCCACAGCTCTTCTGAGCCACTCCAGTGGGGAAGGCTGCGTGGGAGAGCTGCAGGAGGGTCACAGCCTTGCAGGCAGTGGAGCAGTTAGCACCTGGTTGCCAAGGCTACGACTACCTGCGGAGGTGATGTTGCCACGGAGATGGACCACCTAGGTGAAAAGGGTGGCTCCTGCTGATGGGGAAGCGTGGGTGTGGCTGGGGAGGGGCAGTGACTGCCTGGGGGACAGGCATGCTCAGTATGGTCTGGGGACAGCGTGGGGGTCCCCATGCCGAACTTCAGTAGGGACCCGGATACACAGGAATGGATTTTGAAATGAAATGCCCTATGTTTCTTCCCTTTTAGTTCATGACTGCCATAATTGTGTGGCACCTTCCAAGCCGCTGAGGGCATCTGTACTGCCCCAGCTCCTGACCAGTGGCCTCTGCTATGTACCTAGAAGGTAGTGGTCAGATATCAAGGTGTGAAGCGACGGGTTCCATGTATCTTCAGCCTAGCCCCAGGTTGGCAGGCTCAGTGCTGTGCATCCTCAGGTCAGTGACAACCCTCTCTGAGCCCTAATAGCTCCATCTGTAAACTGTGAATCAGGTTAACAAGCCCCGTGATTTTGAGCAGGTACGTGGGATCCCCAAGGCTGTCTATGGTCAACAATAAATGTTTAGGCAGTTACAGGAGTGATGGCATTGGAAAAGGTACAAACACTTCTCCTGAAGGTACCTGGGGGACCCAGAGAGCCCAAGGCAGGGAGGACTATAGCCGGGTGTGCCTGATGGTATGGAGAATCCTTTGTGCTCCATATGACCTACACCCACTCCCAAACGGAACATAGAAAAATGGTCCCGTGTTCTAGGCCAGCCAGGACTATATAGGCTCTGTCTCAAAACACAAAAGAAATGTAGGGAGGGAAGGGGGGAGCTCTTGAACCTAGAGGGATTCCTCAGTGGTTACGGCACCAGCTGCTCTCACAGAGGACCTGAGTTCAGTTCCCAGCACTCACAGGGCAGCTTACTACTGTCTGTGACTCCAGCTCCAGGGGACCCGACACACCCATCTGACCTGCTCAGAAATGGCACACATGCACACAGAGAGATGTGCAGGCTACATGAACATATTTATAAAACTGGGTGAGGGTGGGGAGAAGCAATGGTCTCTAGGGCCCAAGCACGGCTCAGGGGGGACAGGTGTTTACTGTCAAGCATAGGGGTCTGACTTTGGCTCTCCAGAACTTGAAGCTGGGCCACACATAAACACACATTTGTTTTTGTTTTGTTTTGTTTTGTTTTTCCAGACAGGGTTTCTCTGTGTATTCCTAGCTGTCTGGAACTCACTCAGTAGACCAAATGGCCTCAAACTCAAGAGATCTGCCTGCCTCTGCCTCCCGAGTATCAGGACTAAAGGTGTGTGTCACCACTGGCTGGCCCAGCATCATTTTTTTTTTTTTTTGAGTTTTTTCGAGACAGGGTTTCTCTGTGTAGCTCTGGCTGTCCTGGAACTCACTTTGTAGGCCAGGCTGGCCTCGAACTTAGAAATCCACCTGCCTCTGCCTCCCGAGTGCTGGGATTAAAGGTGTGCGCCACCACGCCCGGCCCCAGCATCAAATTTTAAAAATTATGTCATACATTTATTTTGTGTGTGGGTCATGCACTCCTAGAGATCAGAGGTCAACTTGTGAGCGTCCCAGGGCAGAACTCAGGCCTCAGGCTGGGTGCCAAGTGCCTTCACTCATGGTTGGGATAGACTCACCACTGCCCACATCTGAACAGGATCTAGCTATGTGTAGCACTAATTAAGCCTGTAGCTTGTCATCTTCCTGCATCAGCGTTCTTCAATTGGATGCCAGTGTGGTCCACCAGGCCTGGCTACCTGTGGATAAAGGTTTTTCTGAGACGGTGTTACTATGTCATGCAGGCTGGCCTCAGACCTCGATGCAGACTCCTGTGATCAGAAGAGCCAGGATAAGGGCAGGTGCACCTCCCACCTCTGAACGGGGACGGCCTGAACGAGCGGTGCCAACCGGAGCAAGCGGAGCCGATCAGAGCGAGCAGGGTCATGAGTGTGAGCGGGGTCGAGCGGAGTGAGCAGGGTTGACCGGAACAAGGGAAAAAAAAAAAAAAGGCATGCGCCACCACGCCCGGCAACAAACCTATTTTTTGACAGCAGTAGCCAGAGAGGCACTAGGTGGAAGGGGGAGTGTGGGTGGATCCCCAAGTGGTTGTGGATCTGGTTTCTACCACTGAGTTCATGTCCAGGACACAGGACAACTTGTGGAAGTCAGTCCTCACCACCACCATGTGGGTCCTGGGGATGGAAGTCAGGTTATCAGCAAGTGCCTTTAACCATCTGGCCAACCAGTTTTTGTTTTTGATACTGGGTCTTAATTAATATACAGCCCTGCCTGGCCTTGAATTGGTGATCCTTCTGGCTCAGTGGCCCCCATAGTTGAGCTCACAGGCGTGCACTACCCAGTCTGGCCCTCTCGACTTCCATCTCCTGCCTTAGCTGTCTGTCTCCCTCCTCTCCCAATCACATTGCTGCCCAACATGAGGATGTTGGTGGCTACAGGACCTGTGGTCTCTGCTGCTCAGGGTGAGCCCTGCTGGATACTGGGAGTGAGATGTGGGGAGAGGGCCACAGCTTGCTGAGAGGGTTAAAGCTCACCCACTAGAGTCTTTTACTATGAGAGATACCTGGATCCCCTGCCCCACCCCCCAGGGACTGCTGCAGAGCCAACTGGGAGTGCGGAGGTAACTGGGCCCCTTTGGAAAAGCTGCAAAGAGATCCCAGAGCTTCAGGCTGTGAAGTGGGGCTGGATTCCCTGGTGCACCCTAACTTGCTCCTTTGGAGAGGGTTATGTTCCCCAGAAGCCAGCAGTGCCTAGATTCTTCCCAGAGGAACCCACTTCTCATGGCCAGCCTGGGTCAGGCCTCCGGTGTCCAGTTCACCGAGCAGAGAGCCACATGTCTCTGTTGCAGGTGGGTTAGGATTTAGATGGCAGAAGGTCCTGTTCTACGAAGAGCCATCTGGGTCCTTCTGGGACTGTGCCAGGGCTGGAGCAAGGGCTCCCTTTGTCTGTCTGGGATGTACCTGTAGTGTGAGAGAAATGTCCCTTTTCCAATGTCCTGGCTAGACTCTGTCCCTGCTTGCTTCCCTCTCCCTGATTCCTCATTCCCTTGTAGTCAAAGATGGCCTTAAACTACAACTTGTAATCCTCCTGCCTTCCAGTCCCCAGTGCAGCCTGATATATGCCGGCAAGCACTGTCTTCAAGCAACAGACACAGATAGCCCTATAGATTGGATCCCCCTTGTGGCACCGGCATCCCATGTCCCCCATCAGCACCCCACCAGTCACCTAATCTCTATCCCCAAGTCCTGTGTAGTTAGAGAAGGGTTCGATGCCACAGAGGCGAGGTAGGCAGCCGTGGAGAGGTACTGTGAGCAGCCTGTGTTAGGTAGAGGGCGTAAGACACTAGCTGAGAGTGTCTTACCATCTCTGGGCCTCAGCTGCATTATCAAAATGCAGAATGGGAGCTATGCAACGGTTTGGTGGAAGGCTGGGTGAGCCAGACAAGGCGGGTGGGGTGAGGAGAGGCAAAGCCGCTGACCATAAGTACCCGTAGGATCCGGCCCACTTCTCGAAGCTACTGGAACCTGCTGTGACAGTGGTGGCTCAGGGGTGTCCTGCCGACCTGCGATCAAGCTATGGCCCGGCTGTTGGTCTCAGTCTGCAGTGTCTCCAGGCAGGGTCTCCCAGAGTAGGGCCTCCCAGAGTAGGGCCTTCCAGCACAAGACCAGTGGCCTCTTTGCAAGCCAAAGGTCATGGTGAAGGCACGTGCAGCTGGCTGGGCCACTGGGCTGATGGCAGGAGACCCTTGAAGTAGCCCGGAGGCCTGTGCTGGCCACTGGTAAGCTGGAAGGGTGAGATCTGGGCGGGCGGCGGGGGCGGGGGGCGAGGTGGGGATGGGGCGCCAGTCATCAGGATGGGATGGATCCTGTGTGTTGCTGCTCGGCGCGGCTGCCCTGGTTCCTCCCCGCTGCTCCGCCCCCTCTGCCTTCATCTAAGTCTCCATAGTCTCCCCTTCCTTGTCTGCCTTTCTCCCTCCGACTCTAGTAAAATATTAACATTTCAATGTAATATTAAGGAAAAACATTAAATATTAAATGTCTCCTTTTTAAAATATTAAAACACTCAGCTGTATCCGGCTCCTCAGCCTTAGACCACTTTTTTCCCATCCCAAGGTGACATGGGACTCTTCAGACACCTCCAACCTTTTGGCTTTTTGGCAGAACATCATTGTCTACAAAACTTACAGTCACGCACCCATGAAACCTCAAGCTTAAAACAAAACTTATGGATAGGTCTTTAATCCCAGCACTCAGGAAGCAGAGGCAGGCGGATCTCTGCAAATTCAAGGCCAGCCTTGTCTACAGACCTAGTTCTGGACAGCCAGGTTCTATACAGAAAAGCCCTGTCTTGGGCTGGTGAGATGGCTCAGCGGGTAAGAGCACCCGACTGCTCTTCTGAAGGTCCCGAGTTCAAATCACAGCAACCACATGGTGGCTTACAACCATCCGTAATGAAATCTGATGCCCTCTTCTGGAGTGTCTGAAGACAGCTACAGTGTACTTACATATNAAAAAAAAAAAAAAAAAAAAAAAAAAAAAAAAAAAAGAAAAAAAAAGAAAAGCCCTGTCTTGAAAAACAAACAAAAGCCGGGTGTGGTGGCGCACGCCTTTAATCCCAGCACTCGGGAGGAAGAGGCAGGCGGATTTCTGAGTTCGAGGCCAGCCTGGTCTACAAAGTGAGTTCCAGGACAGCCAGAGCTACACAGAGAAACCCTGTCTCGAAAAACCAAAAAACAAACAAACAAACAAACAAACAAACAAACAAAAATGCTCACCACAATGGGATTCTTCCATACACATTGTGTCCTTCGCTCTGCAATGCCATCCTGGGCTGTGTCAGCAAGTTCCTGCGATGTTATGCTATGTAACAAACACCCACACAGTAGCATGAAGATCTTCATTATGTCATGTTTCTGGACAGCCTTACCTAGGCTGTGTTTGTATCTTAGACTACAAGCACCACGCCATTTGCAGGAGTTCTTTCCTCTGTAGGGACCTGACTGAGGTCATCAGGCTTGGAAACGAACACCTTACCCGCAGAGCCCCCTCACTGGCCTGTGTGGTATATGGCTGAGTGAGGTCTTGCTCTGTAGCCCAGGCTGCCCTGGAACTTGCCATCCTTCTGCTTCGGCCTCCCGAGTGCAGGGCCAACAGACATTTGCTGGCCCCGAGGAGAAAGGGCCTGCACTTTTCTGTCTCCAAGCAACAAGTGCCAGGTGGTCTCCCAGTCCCTGTCATGATGTGGTGTATGCGCAGCCTACTCAAGCATGAGGTCTACAAGGAACTACAAGAACTTGGAACCTAGCAGGGAACATCCTATTGTGTGCAGACCACTCCCCCAGGACGGGCAGGCAGCTGTTGGCTCCTATGAACTGGGTCGGTCACTCCGGGGTGAGGTGATTTCACGCCAGTGTCTGAGCCCTGAGCTTCCAGGGCCCGTGTCATCACTGTTCTGTGGCGGTGCTGGGGTGTCTACACTCCAAGACAAGGTGGGACATTAGCTTAGCAAGGGTGGGGCATTTCCCCTAAATTATACAGCGTGAGGAAGTGGGGACACAGACTTTATCTCCCACGGTTTGTTACCTGCAGGGGAGGTGGCCATGTTGAGAAGGGTCATGGACAAGCCTTGCTAACTTAGGGGAGCTAAGGAGAGGCTTGGCTTCTGGGAGTGCTAGGCAGGGCTCTCTAGCTGCAAGTCAAGTTGTCTCTACTGGGGAGCAGGGAGCCTGACTCTGGCCTTGGGTCACAACTTCAGGGAGTCATGCTCCTTGCTAGGCTCCCCAAACTTAAGAGTGGGCTGATTGTCCCTGAGGGTTGTGGCCGTGGGGTCCTATGCTCCATGTGCCAGAGGCTGCAAGGGCAGACTACGAGGGACACAGGTCATTTCATAATTCCCAGCTGTTCCACAGGAGCACAGAGTCCTGCCCCGGCCTGGGCTGCTTCTCTTGTGGCAGACGCTTTAGGGAGGCAGCCCAGCCTGAGGAACCTCAGGGCCCAGGCTCCCTGCTAGCCAGTCCTCTTCTCAGGTCCTCCTGGTTCCCCTGGGCAGAGAACAGGCACGGGCCAGTGCTAAGGGGACGCCATATGGAGGAATGCCAAGTTCTGGTGGTTCTAGGTGTGGTCTTCTTGCCACAGCCCACCAGGTGAAGACGGCTGGGCTGCAAGACCAAGCGCCCAGGTTTCTCCCATCCCTGTGCTAGTCCCAGGCTGTGCTCTGCCCTGGACCACAGCGTCTGATCAAGGTCTCCACCCAGCCCTGGTTTCTCCAAAGATCAAAATTAAAGAGCAGAAAGGGAGGGGGATGCTCACATGGGCAATTTTATTAAAAAAAGTAATAAAACAAAACAAGAACAAAAGACCAAAACATCACATAGAAGTTGGCCCCATAGAAGAAAGATCCCTGGGGCCGGGCCGCCCTCCATGGCTGCTAAGTGTCCTGCTGCTGCACGAAGGGGTTGGGGATGGCCTCCATGCCGTCCTGCGGGCAGATGAGCACCACCGAGGTGCCACGACACACGACGAGCCCCAGCTGCCGAGTGTCCTCCGTCAGCTTGTACTGGTCATCGGGGTCTGGGGGGATGACAGGAAAGAGGACTGAAGTGCATATCCATCCACGGGCAGGCCACAGCTGGGACCTCAGGGGCCTGAGAGCTCTCACTCACAGCTTCCGGGACTGACAGATCCAGATGCTCTCCAACACTGGGACCAGCAGAGGCTAGACCATGCCACCATGAGGGTGGCTGAGGGAAAAACCAGATATCTCCAGCTTCAAAAAACGCTAAAGAGCCCATGCTGACCCCATAAACACCAAGGGGCATCTGCTGAGCAGCAGAAGCACTGGAGAGGGTGGGCAATAGTAAGCAATCAGACATAATTGTCATGAGGGCTGGAGACTGGAAACCTGATGGGGGGTGGGGGCAGGTCTGCTCTCAGGGCATTACAGGGTGGGCCTGCTTATACAGAGCTGAGATCCCTTGAGCCCTGGAGTCCCTGATGGAGGCAGACACTCCTGGCAGAAGACAGCGACCACCACTCCCGCTGTCCCAAGGGCTGAGGACAAAGCCAGCTACCTGGGGAGACTGAGCTGGAAGTCTCAAGTCTGGGGCCCTCCCGGCAAGCACGCCAGTCCTCTGGTGTTCAGACACTGCACCCTAAGTCACCACCTGGTGTAATCTGAACTCACAGGCCCCCAGCACCGTCCTGAGACAACCTCGGCCAGCTCACCTCGCATGTACTCCATGGTCCCATCCAGCACCAGGTTGAGCAGTGGGTCAAAGCCCTTCAGGATACCGCTAGCTTGAGGAACATGGGCGAGACATGGAGAATGTCAGTCCACCCCCCAACACACACAGAACCTGGTATGGGGGCTTCAGGAACAGTTAATACCACAGAACTCATGGGTAAGTGTGGTGGCCTACTCACTGTGACTCCAACCCTCTTCTTTCTAGTATGGAAGGGGCTATAGATAGTGAGTGTCAATAAAACTTTATTGTCATACATCCATGCACTCTGAATCTGTCTCTCTCTCTTTCTCTCAGGGTCTCATGTGCTCACGCTGGTCTCTGACTCACTAGGCAGTCTGATCCTCCTGTCTTACCCCTAGTGTTGGAATGCCAGGCCTATACAACCATGCCAGGTTTACATGGGGTTGGGAATAGAACCCAGGGCTTCATGCATGCTAAATCAGCAATCTACCCACAGAGATACAGCCCCACCCCTGGCAGATTCTTGGAGACAGGTCTTGCTACATAACTTAAACTGGTCTGGAACTTTCAATCCTTCCATTGGGAAACCTTCCGGGTCCCTGCTGTGTCCAGGTGCTTAAGAACAGACCTTCCTATCCCCTCCGTCCACCTCCTCGTGGGTCCTGGCCCCTTCTTTCAGGATCCATCCATACTGGTCTGGGTGCTAATCTCACTTGGCTCCCTTTCCTGGGACTCTGTTTCCCCACCCACAATTGGGGCATACCTTTCAATGGTGCACAATAGCCCAAGCCCTTATTGGAACGCCATGCTAGGTGACTTCCCTTGCTTGCGGTGACCCCAGCCAAGTTCTGTGTCAGGGAGCCCTGCGGTAGCCACTCACCTTCCCGGCCACCCTGGAACTTCACTCGAATGGTCTTATCGATGTACTTAGACAGATCCAAGATGCTTTCTTTCTTCTTTTTCTCTTTGTCCTGCTGGAGGGTAGGACGCTGAGGAGTGAGGTCCAGCCTCCCCACATCCCTGTGGTCCGGGCCTGGCACCCAGGGACTCCTTTTCACCTCAGGCCCCCAGAACCCTGCGTGCATCCTCAACTCCAGTGTCCGCCTAGTTGAATTCTATGCCCGAGTCTGCATTTCTGTCTGCATGCCCACGTCTTCATCTGCATCCCTGGATTCCCCCATCTGCACTGTTTCCTGTACGCACCCCTATGTCGGCCTGGTCTGCCACCCCCATGTCCCGTGTCTACATGCTCACGTCCTATCTGCATTTCATGGGCCCTGTCAGCATCCCCCACGTCCCGCGTCTGCATCCTCACGTCGGTCGTCTGTTTCCCATGTCACCTGGTCTGTATCCCCATGGTCTCTGTCTGCAGTCCCACGTGGCTCCCATTCTTCAGCACCCTGTCTCCCTATTCTCCGGCGTCCGTCACTCTCCTTTCAGTCTTTCTGCTCTCGCTCCCACAGCCCCTCGAGCCCGTGGCCCTGCTTTCCGCGATCTAACCATGCTCACCGCCATCTTGTCGCCGCGCGTCGCTCTGCGCAGGCGCCGCCCCGCCCCTTTCTAATACAGAGGACTTCGCGCACGCGCACGCGTAGGCTTGGCGCAGGCGCGTCGCGGAGTCCCGAAGGCGTTGCCGGGAAACCTTCCGCCTAGAGCTGCGGGGGGACCGGCGGACATGGCGGCGGCGCGGCTGGCCGCAGCCCTGCTGCTACTCGCGGCCCAGGTGAGCGCCACGGCCGGTCGGCCAGGCCCCGTCACTTCTGACCGTAGCTGTGACCTTGCGGTTCACTCGCTCATTGCCACCGCTGACTTCTGGCCGGGTTTAGCCCGCCCTGCGCCCCGGGGCCCCAACCGCCACCGTCCCTGCCAGCCTCAGTTTCCCCTTCTGCAGAATGGGACGAGTCCCCGCGCTCCATCTCCGGGGCGTCCAGCGCGGCCCTCGAGGTGCTTGCAGTCCGGCACCCCGGCTTCTGCTCTGTGACCTTGGGCAGAAGGGGGTCCCCACCTTAGGGTCGGTGCAAAACGCTGGGGACGAGCTTTTGCTGCGGACGCCTCAGGTGTGCGTGGGGTGCGCCCTGGCAGGAGGTTGGCTTCTGGTGTGCTTTGCTTTCTGAGAGAGGTGGCATGCTGGTCTCGAACTCGGGGTAGTCCAGGCTAGCCTTGAACTCACTATGTAACCCATGTTGGCTTCACACTCTCTCTGCAGTCAGTCCAGGCTGCCCTCCAACTTGCTCCGCAGCTCAGGCTGGCCTCCAGCTCGCTCTGCAGTCCAGGCTGGTCTCTGACTTGCCATGTTGCCCTGGCTGCCCCTGAACACCCGATGAGGCTTGGCTAGCCTGGAACTCAAAGCAAAACACCGGCCTGGTTATCTCACGCGCCGCATGGCAACTCCTGGCTTAGTTAGTAGAGTCCTTTCTTGTTTTGTTTTTGTGGCTCCAGACTCTAGTCCCAGTGGATCCTGGAGTGCTGCATCCTTGGGCCTCGGACCGGTTTGTCCTGTTGTAAGTGCCTGCTACTGTGTAAGCTCTTGTCTCGTGGAGCAAGAGCCCAGGTCATTTTTAAACATACTTTTTCTTTTCCTTTTTGAGATTACAGACTTTTGTGACAGGGTCTCCCGGTATGGCCCAGGCTGGTGGTGGGCTTGCAGTTCTGCCTCAACATCCCTGGTGCTGGCACAGCTGGCTGGCATGTGCCTCCTTGATTGGCTAAGCATTAAGGCATTCCTCACACACGTGGTTCTTGGGCTCTCCACCATGTGGCCAACATCTCTCTTTGGCTGCTTTTATCCCCACATCCTGCTCTTGGCTGGGTATGAGCTTTTGAAAGTGTATCAGGGCCGGGCGTGGTGGCGCACGCCTTTAATCCCAGCACTCGGGAGGCAGAGGCAGGCGGATTTCTGAGTTCGAGGCCAGCCTGGTCTAGAGTGAGTTCCAGGATAGCCAAGTCTACATAGAGAAACCCTGTCTCGAAAAACCAAAAAAAAAAAAAAAAAGTGTATCAGGGCTTGCCGCATCTGGCCAGTGGTCCAGGGCTCTACATCATATTTAGCAGGCAACTGGCCTTCTCTGGAAACTGCCCTCTTTGTGCAGGTGCCATCCACCAAGGCTATTCTGGTTTCTCCTTGTCTTTTTTTTTTTTTCTCTTTTGATGGAGGAACTCGCCTGACTATGCCATCTCTCCTGGCTGGACCTGCCCTGGGGCCAGTCCATGTCTTTTTTGTGGGTCTCTTTTTTGCTGGTCTGATGGCTTTCAGGGACAGTGACAGGTTCTGAAGGACAGGAAAGGAAAGGAGCCGTGGGCATCAGGTGCTAACCCAAGGTGTGAGAGATGGTGTTTTCCTGGGATGAGCTGATTTCAGTGTGCATGTGGGGCATGTTCCTGCAGCAGGGAGTGCTGCTCTTGGGGAAGCTGTTTCCACAAAGCGATGAGACTTCAGTTCTTACTCAGGGCTAGAGGCTTTGGGAGCAAAGGGTGGGCCTGGCTGGACATGAGTCTGTGTGCTGGGGAAATTACTGGGCCAGGGGATGGGTGTCGCCTGGACTTTATCCTGCATGGGTGTTGTCTTAGTCAGGGTTTCTATTCCTGGACAAAACATCATGACCAAGAAGCAAATTGAGCAGGAAAGGGTCTATTCAGCTTACACTTCCACATTGCTGTTCATCACCAAGAAGTCAGGATTGGAACTCAAGCAGATCAGGAAGCAGGAGCTGATGCAGAAGCCGTGGAGGGATGTTCTTTACTGACTTGCTTCCCCTGGCTTGCTCAGCCTGCTCTCTTATAGAACCCAAGACTACCAGCCCAGAGATGGCACCACCCACAAGGGGACCTCCCCCCTTGATCACTAATTGAGAAAATGCCCCACAGCTGGATCTCGTGGAGTCATTTCCCCAACTGAAGCTCCTTTCTCTATGATAACTCCAGCTTGTGTCAAGTTGACACAAAATTAGCCAGTACAGGTGTAGATGCACCTACTTTCCCATATCTGGTGGGGAACAGGCAGGGTGCCATTCTTGGCTGGGTTGCAGCCTGGTCCTGGTGCCCAAGAGTAAAGCTGACTGAGAGCTGGCATGGTGGCAGTCCTGGACCCCAGAGCTTTTTGTGACCCTGACTTAGACACTTGATCCCAAGTTGTTCCTGCTGGCCTGGTTTCCTACCCCTTTGAGGGTACTGGGCGCTGTGTCTAAGTGAGGATGCTGTCGGGGCTTCTGGTCTCTGGGTTTTCCAGGTGTGATCAGGACACAGTGCCTTAGAACTGGTTCTTGGAAGAGCCTGACCTGTTAAGAGTGTCATTGTGCTGTCCCCTTGGTGACAGAGTAGAAAGGCTGCCGTGTGTGCGGTGGGGTGGGTGTCCGGGGTGGGTGTCCGTGAATGCGCCTTTGTGTGGTCAATGATCACAGTGAAGAGAGGCAGTTCTACCCGTTTCCGTTTTACACAAAAGCCACTTTTCACAGAGAGCCCATCCTGGGTCCACACAGCGCTGCTGTGCTCTGACAAGGGAAGCTCTCTGCTCTGCAGGTCCCTGTCACCACTGCTCTGCTGCTGGGTGGGGGAGGAATCATGGTCACAGGAATGAACTTATTTGTGTGCCGGTAAAACTTTATAAACAAAAGGCAGGCGAGTTTGAGATGTGGACTCTGGCCCCTATGTGGCCCCCAAATCCCTCATGGAAGGAACTTTGTGGGAGGGGCACACGGCTGGTGGGTGTCTAGGGCCACACGATGGTGCTTGGGGGTGGGTCTGATTCTTCCCAAAGTGGAAGGAGGTTCTGGAGGAGGCTGGAGTGGGAGGGAGCTCTGAGACCAACTGCTCTGAGCCCTGTGGTCTCAGTTGTCCTCTGCCCTGCCCTGTCCTCCCCTGAACTGGTGATGGCTTCAGCTCAGGGCCTTCCTGGGCACACCCAGCCGCCTGGAGAGGCAGACAGGGATAATATCTTGGGGACTGTTGGTGTCGGGCTCAGCTCTCTCTGGAGAGGAGTAGAGCCAGCGCTTGATCCCTGCAGGGGAAGCTTAAAAATGAGGTTCCTGGCTGCTTGCACTATGTGTGGTCAGTGTCTCCAGTGAGGACTGGGGCAACCTGGGCTGTCCTCATGCTGCCATCTTGAGATCAGGCCTCCTGCAGTGTTTCAGGCTGAGTTGGAATTCCTACCCCCAAAAGCTGGCAAGCCAGGTCTGTGCAAGAAACCCAAGCATTCTGGTGGGGACCCTGCCATCTGCTGGCTGCAGGTTGGTGTCCATCAATGTCTTGGGCCAGTGATCCTGTGCTCCCTGCCTGTTTGTACAGCGGGTCCTCAGGTGATACCCAGTCTCTCCCTGAGGAGTTTGCAGCCAGGAGGAGTGAGCTCTGAGGGCCCTGGTTTCGAGTGACTTCTGGGGAGATGTAAACAAAATCTGTTTGCCCTAGATAAGTCACCCACATAACAGACATAACTCCACCCAGGTCGGGCTCAGGAGAACCGGGAGCTTCTGGGATATCCTTACAGGAACACAGGTCCTGGAAGTGCATCCCTGGGGCTCCTGACTGGCTGGGCAGGCTGCCTCTGTGGCTGTAGCAACAGGCCTTGCTGAGTTTAGGAGAGTTATGGTAGAGTCCTCTTTTGGTTTTTTTGAGACAGGGTTTCTCTGTGTAGCCTTGCCTGTCCTGGAACTCACTCAGTAGACCAGGCTGGCCTCGAACTCAGAAATCCACCTGCCTCTGCCTCCCAAATGCTGGGACTAAAGGCGTGCGCCACCATGCCTGGCTATGGTAGAGTCCTGAGCCTTAGCTACCTCCGGCCCCTGCCAGTCTTCCCTCCTCTGGGCCATGCCCTGAGCCTTGGCCTGATGTAGATATGGTTGTTTTCTCTGGTGAATGTCAGCCATGAGGCCACTATGCCACAGCAATAGTGAGCTCTCCTCAGGACTCACTTGGCTTGTTACTCTGTGACTAGCCAGGCTGACAGTCGTCATGATGTAGAAAACACAGCTGTGTAGAAGGTATCTTGACAGGCACATACATCCCAGTCATTTATCAACACCATAGAGGAGTTGTCAGGGCTTTAACTTGTTGGTAGAATGTTTACCTAGCATGGCTGAAGCGCTGGATTCATCCCTGCAATCACAGAACCAGGCACACACCTGTCATCCTAGCACTCAAGAGGTGGATATGACAAGATCAGCTCAGGGTCATCCTCATCTACAGAGTGCCAGCCTGGGCTACATGAGACCCTGCCAACAATAGCAGTTACATTCCTTCTGTGGACTGTCATCTTCCCAGCCTAAAGCCTTTGCCCTGGCTCTCCGCACCACCTGTGAGCTGTGACGTAAGCAGTCAGTTACAGCTGCAGTAGCAGTTATGCCAGCACATCCCCCTGGCATGTGGGTCCCTCACCCAGCAGGCAGTTGGTTAAGTTTCCCCAGCAGCGTACACAGCGGCTTGGCCAGCTTGCAGCCTGATCTCTGGCTTCTGCAGTAACCAATCCAAGTGAGTCCTGAGGAGAGCTCACTATTGCTGTGGTACAGTGGCCCCATGGCTGTCACTCACCAGAGAAAACAACCATATCTACAGTTTGTGGGTCTTAAGCATCAGGGACCTGCTGTGCTGTGACACTTCATGGCCTGTTTTACAAACCTGTGGGACTCCCGGTTCTGGAGTGAGCCTCAGGGCCGTGGCTAGTCCCCAGAGCCTGCTGTGACCTTGAGGCCCTGTACTGAGAACCTTTTTGTAGAGGCTGGGCAGTAAGGACTTATTAGTTTTAAGTGGCTCCCGAGGATACCAGAAAGAGCTCGCTGCCCAGGTCCAGGTCCAAGCTCAGCCCTGTGGTGGCACTCCCCTCGGCACAGACAAACTGGGCAGCAGCATGGGGACACATGCCTCTCTGCTTCCTTCATTCTGGGTACTGCTGCTGTGGGGCTGAGCTCTGCCCACTCAGGCCACATGGTGGAACTCCTTAGGTAGACCAGGTTGGCCTCTTCCTGAGTGCAGGCATTAAGCCACCATGCCTAGCTCCTTGCTCTGCATTGAGGGTGGATCTAGGGTTGTCAGTCACCCCTTCCTAGGCCCCTGCTTCTCCGCTGTCTGATTGCCTTGGAGCCTGGGAAGCCCTCATTAGCATCGGCCTAGCTCGCTCTCCCAGCTGGCACAGCCAGCCTGCACCTCCATATCTGCCTCCCTCGGCCCGGCTCCTGGGCAGACAGTTGAGCCTCGGCAGAGTCTGGATATTTCTGTAGAAGCCACACAGCTGATTCCCACCCCATGTGCTGCTCTTATGGGCTGCATGTGTCCCTCTCTAACTCCATGTGTGGTCTGGGGGGTGTTCCCAGCTCAAGGCCACAGCTGGGAGTGCAGGGCCTGCAAGCCATCCTCACTGCTGCTCTGGGATCCCTGTCTCCACTGTAGCTCGGACAGCCGGGCTGGCTCCCTTCAGGCCCTCTGCAGCCCCAGTAGCAAGCCACCGGGGAGAGGCCAACACAGTCTTGTAGATGCTGGCCTCAGGAGCCAATGCAGTCATCTGTAGATGCTGGCCTCAGGAGCCCAGGGAAGCTGACTGGACTCAGCCAGTGAAGGGCTGTGGCACACCTCTATTAAGCGCTGGTCCTCCACAGCAGGCTCTGGGGACTAGTCACGGCCCTGCGGCTCACTCCAGAGCTGGGCTGTGACTCGCTGCTGCCTCTGGGTGTGGGTCTGGCAGCATTGGCTATCCCAAATGCTGGCCCTGGTCAGAAGGGCGATGCAGGGGACAGTTGTGAGGGAGCGCCCCCTTCTTTGGGACAAGGTCTCTGCAGCCCAGGCTGGCCTCAAACTTGTAGCAGTTCCTCTGCCTCAGCTTCAGAGTGCAGGGATGACTGGCCTGTGTCACCGTGCCTTGCTCAGGAAGGCACCTTTGTCTTTGTCCGGTATCCTCATCAAGACCAGGCATCCATGTTGTCTCTGACACCTGAAGTCCTTACTGCCGTCTTGTCCTTCCAGGTGGCCTGTGAGTTCGGCGTGCTGCGAGTGGTGTCCCAAACCAGTAGGACTCGGAGCAGGGACTACTGTATCCTCTACAACCCACAGTGGGCCCACTTGCCACATGACCTCAGCAAAGTGGTGAGTGTCACACTAGGCCACAATGCCACTCACCTGGGAGTCCTCACCTGGTGGGCCCTCTGTCCCTCTGGGCCTGAGTTCTCATGTGCAGGGAGGAGCAGCTGTCTGAGGGCTGTGGGGAGGCAGGTCTGCTGGGGACCCTGGTCAGACAAGTCTTGTTACCACCAGGTCAGAGGGCACCTCAGGAGTGACAGCCTAGGGCAGGACTGTTCATCTCGCTCCTCTGAGTCTCCCCATGGCTGCCTGTCCCCTGTGCTGTTCTCAGGGAGGTCACTGTCCTCTGACTGAGCCTCTCCACCCTTCCCATCCACATTTAATGGTGTGCACATGAGCTTCTGTGTACTCTGTGTGAGTGCATGTGTGGGCTGTGTGTGAATGGCTCCAGCCTCTGAGCCCAAGGTCTCACAGTGGGGCAGCATGCTCACAGTGGGGCAGCTTGCCTTTTTAGCCTTGAGTGATGCTCATGCCACTGTGACCTTTACTGAGGCCTGGGACACTTGCTAGGCATTTGAAGGACATGCAGTACAGGTAGGGGACGGCTGTTGTAGCCTGGCATGTTGTGTCCCCTCACACGTGTCCCTTCACAGGATCCTCAGGCCTCCAATGCAGCTGGGGACAGCAGCCTGTTGTCTTGGTGTGGGGACTGATAGGGACAGTTAGCATGGGCTGCTCCAGGGCTTTTCTGGGGACTTGGCGGCCCTGACCCCGTGCCCTCTGCAGTCTCTCCTGAAGCTTCGAGACTTGAGCACCACCCAGCTCTGTTCCTACCTTGACGTCCCTGCAGAAGACTTCACCAACCAAATTGCACTGGTGGCCCGGGGCAACTGTACCTTCTATGAGAAAGTGCGGCTGGCCCAGGGCAGTGGGGCTCACGGGCTGCTGATAGTCAGCAAGGAGAAGCTGGTAGGGCGCTCGGGGCTCCCTCCGCTACCTCTGGGCTGGTGGGAAAGCATTGGGGAACCCTGGCTCCTACATGGTGAGAGACGCTGTAATGACTGGGCTATGACGCTGTAATGCACAGGCCTATGCAGTCATGGCCCCAGAGCTGGGGTTGATAAGTCGCTGGGGCTAGAGACCTGTAGAGTAGCCCCTGTGCAGGGCCAGTGCTAGGGAGCCCCAGGGTTGGCCAGCCTGAATGGACCCCAGCCTTACTGCCTTTCTGCACGCCAGGGTGTGGTGTAGAGCTGGGCACACACAGTGCCTGAAAGAGGATTGGAACTGTCCAGCCATGGGGCTTGGGTGACCCTAAACTCCTGTCCACTGCAGGTCCCTCCAGGAGGCAACAAGACACAGTATGAGGAGATAAGCATCCCTGTGGCCCTGCTGAGCCACAGGGACCTTCGAGACATCTTCAGGGTAGGTGGCAGGGTGGGGCGGAGTGGGCGTGGCTTAGGGTCTGGGTTCTGGGTGTGGCTCCTAGCAGTTGACTCAAGGTTGGATCGTGAGATTCTGGGTAGGTCCTGGGTGAAGCCGGGGCACAGTGATGCCCAACCTCTGAGCCACTCTCCTCTCGGGGACAGCGCTTTGGCCATGAGTTAATGGTGGCACTGTTCGCTCCGAGCGAGCCGGTGATGGACTACAACATGGTCATCATCTTCATCATGGCCGTGGGCACCGTCGCCATCGGTGGCTACTGGGCTGGCAGCCATGATGTGAAGAAGTGAGTACAGCTGACTCCAGGCACTGTGGGAGGGGCTGAGCCGCGGGAGCCATGGCCCTGGGTGACCCCGATGTTTTCCAAGAAGGTACATGAAGCATAAGCGAGACGATGGTCCTGAGAAACAGGAGGATGAGGCGGTGGACGTGACGCCAGTCATGATCTGCGTATTTGTTGTCATGTGCTGCTTCATGCTTGTGCTTCTCTACTACTTCTATGACCGCCTGGGTATGCCGCCCACCCACGGGCCCCGCCCACCCACCCAGGGCCCCGCCCACCCACCCAGGGCCACGCCCACCCACCCAGGGCCACGCCGACCCACCCAGGGCCACGCCTAAGAGCAAAGGGGCCATAGCTGCTTCCTTGATTTCTTGCCCTTCCTGCCCCTCGCTGTTCCTGCGTCCCGCCTGCCTGGCCCCGCAGTCTACGTGATCATTGGAATCTTCTGCCTGGCCTCCTCCACCGGTCTCTACAGCTGTTTGGCACCCTGTGTGCGCAAGCTGCCCTTCTGCACGTGTAGGTGAGGCCCAGACCTGACCAGCCCCCCCCCCTCCTCCTGCAGTCTCCTTCCCTCCTGGTGCATTCAGAGAGCCAGGAGGTGCTTACTAAGTGCTGGTCATGGGTTGGGTAGGCTTTGGGGCTCCAGTCGCCTGTGCACTGTACCCCTTCCTGTTTAACTGAGCTACAGGGTATGACACGGTGGTCCCAGAGAGTGAGGCCAAAGATGGTAGGCTGGGAAGGGAGTGGCGACATCATAGGCCTCCAAGGCTCTACCTGCCCCTGGGTGGCACTGCTTCAGAGCCATCTGTGGTTACAGGAGGCCAGCAGCCCCAGGGTGGAGGCCTTTGGGGTTGCTATCCTAGAGCCAGAGGAACATGCCACCTAGTCAGGGCTCCTACTCAGGGCTGAGACGGGACGGCAGGCACAAGCCAGCATGCGAGCGAGGCTCAGGGTGGTGTTGAGGTGAGGGAAGAGGGACGCTGATGGGTGGTCCCCTCCAGGGTCCCCGACAACAACCTGCCGTACTTCCACAAGCGTCCACAGGCCCGCATGCTGCTGCTGGCACTCTTCTGTGTCACTGTCTCCGTGGTGTGGGGTATCTTCCGAAATGAGGACCAGTAAGTGTTGCCTTGTCCCAGGCTCCGCTGACATCCACCTTGTCGGCTTCTCACTGCTGTCCTCGGGTGCCCCCGCTACCCAGCGAGGCCTGGGGCTTCCCATCTTTAGGGCTACACACCACGGCTGCCACCTGCCCGCATCCCATTTCAATAGGCCTGGCCAAGAGCCCACACCAGAGCCGATAGGAATCTAGATAAGGGTTCTGTCCATCCTTTGCCCAGCTCCTGGGCAGGGCAAGGGGACATGCTGGCCCAGAGCCACTATTTGTCACTCACATCTTGGCGTGGGCTCAGGCAGCACCTGATGCCCAGGTGCCACTTGCCATCCTCCCCTGTGGTGATAGGAAGCTCCATTTTCTCCTGCAGTGAATTCCCACGAGGTTCTTATGCATACACATCCCCCTTGAAGGCAGAGGCCTGGCGCCATGGCCCTGAGGACAGCCTGCCTGTCCCCACCTGGCTCCTGGTCGTCACGGACACCGGCTGGCACAGCCCGAGCACTCCTGGCTTCCGTGCTGCTTGGCGTGCTAACAGACGTGCTGGGGGGAGGAGTGGGGCAGAGCCAAGCTCCCTGCTGTCCCCACATGTCCTAGGGCTGTCTGAGGTACAGTCAGACAGGAGAGTCGTGCCCCCACAGAAGCTTGCATCTGCCTTCACGCTGGGCTGCAAGGCCCTGGGCAGGCCCAGCTCCTAAATTCCAGAGTTGTATGTTCTGGGAATGTTGAGGTGTGACAGGAACCATCACTCCGGCTTGTACCCCACATGGAGCCCCGTTCCACATCTGCTTGAAGCCACGCTGCCTCTGCGGTGCTCCTGCTTCTGGGGTCTGAGGCCCTGTGTGGGCGGGGGTGGGTGGGGGTGGAGCGTGAGCTTGTTGGCAGGTCCCTGGTGGCAGCTTGGTGTAGGATGAGGCAGGGATAGAGCTCCAAGTCATTGAGCGAGCGTTCTCCTCTCAGGTGGGCATGGGTCCTGCAAGACACCCTGGGCATTGCCTTCTGCCTGTACATGCTGAAGACCATCCGCCTGCCTACCTTCAAGGTGAGGACTGCCAGTGGGCAGGGCACAGCCCTGGTGGAGGTCTGAGGACCTGGGCGCACATGTGTCGGGGGTATCGGGGTCACTCAGGCGCTGGCTCCCGCAGGCCTGCACGCTGCTGCTGCTGGTGCTCTTCATCTATGACATCTTCTTCGTCTTCATCACCCCCTTCCTGACCAAGGTAGGTCCCCTCTGCCCTCTCAGCTGCCTGCCCCCCTCCCGCTCCCCGGCTGACAACCTGTCTTGTGCAGAGCGGCAACAGCATCATGGTGGAGGTGGCCACAGGGCCCTCGAACTCGTCCACTCATGAGAAGGTAGGCCACCCCGCCACAGGGGCTGTGGGCTGTGGCCCCAGCAGGGTGGGTGGGCGTGGGCGTCCAGGCTGAGCCCTGCTCTCCCCACAGCTGCCCATGGTGCTGAAGGTGCCCAGGCTGAACACCTCGCCACTCTCCCTGTGTGACCGGCCTTTCTCCCTTCTGGGCTTTGGAGACATCTTGGTGCCAGGTGTGGGCTGAGCGCGAGGGGCAAGTGAGCAGGTGGGCTGTGGGGCATGATGACGCCCATTCAGGGACTTCAGGAAGGGTCTGGTGGCAAGATGGCCTCCCGGGTGGTGCATGGCTGTAAGGCCACGCCTGCCAGGTCCCCCACGCTGCATAGGTGATGTGCATGCCCATTGTCACAATCCACATGGCAGGGCCCCTCCAGGTTCTGACACCCCGTGGGACACTGGCTACTGGCTCAGCCAGGGGCCACGCTTAAGTGTGGGCTTGGTCCTGCCATCCTGTCTCTGTGTGGTCGCCCATAGCCATGCCACTGGTGTGGTGACTCTGCATCCTCCCCACAGGGCTGCTGGTGGCATACTGTCACAGGTTTGATATCCAGGTGCAGTCCTCCAGAATTTACTTTGTGTCCTGTACCATTGGTAGGTGGTCACACTGCTGTCCCACTCTTCTCTGCCTTTTGTCTATCACCTTCTGGTCCCCAAGTCCCTAGTTCCACTTGTCCTAGGCTGATTTTAAGTGTCATCTAGTAGGGCTGGGCTTGAGTAGTTGGGTGCCTGGCCCGAGTGCTTTCCATACAAGATGAGCCTTGGCGTCCAGGGCCACCCGCTGTCCTCACTGACCTACACAGTCCTGGGTATGAGGTTTCTGGTTCTTCTGCCTCAGCTACCACAGTTCTGGGATCCCGGCTTGTGGCTAGTGCTCTCCCCAATGGCTGCCCTCTGCGTTGGTTCACTGTGGTGGCGCCCTGACCTGACCAGGCATTGCTCCCCCCAGGAGCAGCTCAGCTGACACTCTCTCTGTCCCTGCAGCCTATGGCCTGGGCCTCCTGGTGACCTTCGTGGCTCTTGTCCTCATGCAGCGTGGCCAGCCTGCACTACTCTACCTGGTCCCTTGCACACTGCTGACTAGCTGCACCGTGGCTCTGTGGCGCCGGGAGCTGGGCGCCTTCTGGACGGGCAGCGGTTTTGCGGTGAATACCAGTTTGCTATGACTGCGGCGATAGCCCCCTAAGGCCACCAGGTCAAGTTGAGTCCAGCCTCCTTGTGCTCCCACTGAGCCCCTGGCCTGGGTCCCTGGCTTCTAGAAGGTCATGCTTTGGGCTTTCTGGTTCCCTGTGGAGAACTCTCTGATGTGACCTAAGGCTGTGAACACTCCTGCTGCGTTGCCGAGCTCCCCCCCTCCCCTCGCCCTGTACCAGCTGAAGAGGATGGAGGGTACAGTGGAGGGCTGTGAGGGAATGGGGAGTGCTCACCACAGACAGTGGGTGCCATGTGGCTCCCCAAGATGAGCCTTGCTTCTTGGGTGCATCCTCCAGGGGGCTCTGTGTTCTGGGACTTCCTTGGTGTCACAGAGGCAGCTGCTGGGGTAGGCAGGATCTGCCCAGGGACAGCCTGTGCTCACGGACGGCTTGGACTTAAGGGTTACTGCTCCCCACAGGATTTCATTGTAGGGATGAGTGGGGTTGCTCAGAGGAGCACCAGAGAAGCGTGAGACGGAGAGCACTTGCTGCCCTGGGTGCTAAGTGGTGTTGGGCCTGGATGGAGCTGCATAGCCCTGGGTGGCGCCAGGTGGTGGGGGCTGGGCATTTCTGGCTCTGGGTGGTTGCTGCATGCCTCCTGCTCTAAGTGTCCTACACCTGTGTGGGTTCTGCCCTGTTGGGGTCTGCTCCGACTGGTCCCACTCTCATAGCCAACTCCTCTCTCTAGAAGGATGCACCTCAGACCCCTTGGGCCGCAACCCAGGGACCTGTGCCTCCAAAGGCTGTGGGCTCCTCCATCTCCGAGCAGCCTCCAAGTGAAGAGCCAGCCAAGAGCCCCCTGTCCACTGAGGAGGCCGGAGCCGCAGACCCTGCCAAGGATCCTGACAGCCCTGTGGCCGGTCCCCTCAGCCCCTCAAATGGGGATGAGGCCCAGCCTATCCCTGTGGTGAAGCCAGAGACTTCAGCCTAGGAAGAAGAGGGGCGAGAGCTGGGCCCTCGCCGCCTTCCACGCCACACAGATGCCGACCACCTGGGACCCCCAGGGGACAGGGACAGCTGCCACCCACCAGGGTGACAGACCTGCTCTGTGTCCCCCCTAACATGGTGCTCAGCCCTCTGAGGCCTCAAGTCCATTCTCCCCGCAGCTGCACCCGCGCCCAGCTCTGCTTTGCACCAGGCCGTGAGCTTCATCTGCTGCCCACTCCATGCCAGGCCGCTGCCCACGGTGCTTGGCCGATGCTCACCCTGCAGATGCTCCTACAGCCGTGCCTCCCTCCACAGGGCCGGGCTCTGGGACCAGAGCAACCCCAACAAGCAGGTTCCTATGTTGGGAGCAGCCTCGAGGGGCCTCTCCCCTTCAGGAGAGTGCACGCCAAGATGGAGTTGAGAATGCAGGCCACTGGTCTAAGCCAGTAAACGGCTCCAGCTCCAGGTCCTGCGCTGTGCGGCATGGTGGGAGCTGGCCACGTGTGGATGGGTCCACGTCCCCAGCAAGTCTATCAGCTCAGACGTGCAAGTCTTCCAGGCCCCAGCAGTGGCTTCTGGACTGGCATCTGTCCTCTACCTCACCAACCAGGCTCTGGACTCCATGACAGATCTGCCTGCAGGGAGCCCAGCACACATGCTGCATGTCACCGAGGCAGAGGCCACGGTCCCCACACACTGGGATAGAACTTGGGAGCCATGGCCACCCACACTTGCATGGAAAAGGGTGTCTGCTGCAGGGTAACAAGCAGGGACAGCTGGGTGGTCCTCCTAGAGCTCTGGGGATGGGGACGGGGGACATCCCCTAGCCACCCTGTCTAACCAGAATGGATAGGCAGAGGAGCACTGGGGCCCAGCCACGTGCTTCTGCCATTGGACTTGACAAGCCATTTTGTACTGGGTGTCCAAGCAGTCCTTCCGCCTCTGGGGTAGTCGGAGGTGCTCTTCGAGGGCCCTGGCTTTAGGTTGTCAGGGGATTAAACAGCTTTTCATACTCACAGTGGCTTCCTGTCCTGTGAGGAGGTGGGAGGCCTTGTATGGCCTGGACACCTGAGGGCTTAACTGTCAGTTCCCCAGTGCCCTGGGGTCACACTGAGGCCTGAGGTGGGCCATCCCTGACTGGTCCCTGCTGGCTTCACCACACATGCACTCCTTTCCTGGGCAGGAAGGGAATCTCTTAGCTCTGTGGGAACCAGAGATGTGTGTGGTCCCCAAGCTACTGCTGAGCTGCCTTGCAGCCGGGCTGACAGCACACATAGAGGCAGGCACATCTCTGCCTGCGTTACTCTATAGGGCAGGTTCCAGGCCAGATGGGGCTATGTAATAAGACCCTGTTTTCTTTTTTTTTTTTTTTAAGATTTTATTTTATTTATTATATGTAAGTACACTGTAGCTGTCTGTCCTCAGACACTCCAGAAGAGGGAGCCAGATCTTGTTATGGGTGGTTGTGAGCCACCATGTGGTTGCTGGGATTTGAACTTATCACCTTCGGAAGAACAGTCGGGTGCTCTTACCCGTTGAGCCATCTCACCAGCCCGACCCTGTTTTCAAAAAGGAAAAGAGTGGTGGCACCCCTTTAACCCCAGCACACAGGAGGCAGAGGCAGGTGGATCTCTGAATTAAGGCCAGCCTAATCTACAGATCCGAGTTCCAGGACAGCCAGGGCTACACCCAGGTACCCTGTCTCAAAAAAAAAAAAAAAAAAAAAAAAAAAAAAAAAAAAAAAAAAAAAAAAAACAAAAACAAAAGCAAAAGAAAGACAGGCCTAGGGACTGCAATTAGAAGTTCACTGCTCGCCAGTCATGGTGGCACACGCCTTTAATCCCAGCACTCGGGAGGCAGAGGCAGGCGGATTTCTGAGTTCAAGGCCAGCCTGGTCTACAGAGTGAGTTCCAGGACAGCCAGGGCTATACAGAGAAACCCTGTCTCGAAAAAAAAAAAAAAAAGTCAGCCCCAGTGTTAGTGGCTCCTAATAGCCATAAGTCCCCATGGCGTGTCCCCATCCTCAACCCAGGGTTTCTCTGTATAGCCCTGGCTGTCCTGGAACTCACTCTGTGTACACACGCCCACACAGGCTCACACACAGGACAAATCTTTTTTTTTGCTTTGCTTTGCTTTGCTTTTCAAGACATAGTTTCTCTGTGTAGCCCTAGCCATCCTAGAACTCACTCTGTAGACCAGGCTAGCCTTCCACTCAATGAGATCCACCCACCTCTGTCTCCCTAGTGCTGGGACTAAAGGCATGCACCTGCCTGTCTGTCTTGTTTTTGAGGCAGATTTATGTAGCCAGGGCTGACTCCCAGTCCCCTGTTCTCCACAGCCTAGTGCTGGGATGGCAGTTGTGTGTTACCACACCCACCTGTTCAGTACTGGGCCTGGAAGCCAGGGCTGTGTGTATGGGAGAGAACACTTGACCCAGTAAGGCCCAGCTCAACCTCTCAAACTCCACTGTGGCCCAGCCACCCCTACACCAGCCATGGCCTCCATGGGTCCAGCTATGAGCCTCATGTCCCAAGCCCCAAACTTAAACTTGGCTGGGGTTTTGTTGTTTGATTTTGTTTTGTTTTAAAGATTTTTATTTATACCTGGGTGTGGTGGCATACGCCTTTAATCCCAGCACTTGGGAGGCAGAGGCAGGTGGATTTCTGAGTTTGAGGCCAGCCTGGTCTACAGAGTGAGTTCCAGGACAACCAGGGCTACACAGAGAAACCCTGTCTCGAAAACCTAAAAAAAAAAAAAAAAAAGTTTGCACATGACCAACTTCACAAAAGCCCCTCCCTGCCCAATCTGTGACTCTGTGGTCCCATTTCACTGTGGACTCACCCATCAATCCATCCATCCATTCACCCACTCTCCCACTCATTTATGAATCCATTCAAGCATCTATCCATCCCTACTCCTCCCCTAGTGAGCACCTGCGCCTCAGCCACTCCTCTAGGACTGCAGAGGTATCCAGGGTAAATCTCAGAACCACCCAGTCTGTCCCAGGTGGCTCAGAGTCTGGTGAAATGGAATGAGACCCAGGTCTGGAGACTTGACCTCCACACAAGGGGTTCGGGGGTACTTGATCCCCACACAGGAGGAGACAACCCCCACATGGGAGGTCCCGATCTAAATGGAGAGGCTGCTGTAAGGGCAAGCTGCCTGGAGGAGGTGGTCATTAGAGTCATTTAAGGGACCCAGGAGGAGTCTTTAAAGTCTGGGTGGACCCAAGCTAGAGAGGGGTGGGTGTAGCCTTGAGGGGAGCAGGATGTGGTGGAGTTGTTCCTACTGGCAGGGTCTAGTGGGCTCTAAGAAGTCCGGGACATTGGTTTCTAGAGTGAAGATGGAAGTGTCAAGGCAGCACCATGTGTCCCTGTGAACTGAGCTGACACCTCCCTGCAGATCATAGTCTTGGATATGATGGGGGCCTCTGGAGGGTTCCCCCTGGCACAACGTAGCTACCATGCCATGGGGTCATCATAAGCCTTGCTCTGTGCACACAGCTGGACCTCTGCAGGCAGCAGGTGACATGAGTGCAGTATTTGAGGCAGGGGCTTAGCTGGGGGTCAAGTGAAGAGGCCAGAGGACACCACCCAGGTGAGGCTTCAGGAATGTCCCTGCTCCATCCCTGTCCATGGCTCCTTAGGGCTTGCAGACATTCTCCCCAAATAAACAAGAAGGCAGAAACACAACTTCCACCAATCGGTGTAGGAAATAGCCCTGGACAGGGGAGAGGCTCAACAGTGAAAGTGCATGCACACTGGCAGTCCAAAGAGCAGAGTTCACATCCCAGGCCCGGTGCCAAAGCTGGGTGGACATGGCTGCCCTCCTGTCATTCCAGCCTGGAAAGGAATCCCAGAGCAAACAGGCCAGAGATAGATGGGTGGAGTGTCTTGCAGCTCTTGCAGAGAACCTGAGTACAGTTCCCAGCACCCATAAGCTCACAACTGCATGTAGCCCCAACTTTAGGGGAATTAGATACCCCTGGCCTACTGTAGGTGTTGACAGACAGACAGACAGACAGACAGACACACACACACACACACACACACACACACACACACACACAGCTCAATCCTGTTACCTAAAGAGGACCCTGGAGTCCTCTAGCTTTGTCCTGTTTCACCTCCTCCTGCCTCAGCTGCCAGCAGAATTGCCCTTATGCCCTTACAGGAAGCCCAGGCTGCCCACCATCAGGGATCCACTGTGGTGGGCAGACCCCGACTTAATCCCAGGTGTGGACACAGCCCACTGCCACCCCAACCCTGGCTCCAGTCAATGAGGCAGGTCCCTGACTTTCAAGACAAGGTGGTTTGGGGTGTGTGGCCAGCTTGAGAGGGTGGTACCCCGCCCAGGTTACTCCCACCTGTGGGAAGCCCCGCCCCTCCCTCCAGGCACAGCTCAGCTCTGGCTCCCAGGTGTCCCTGAATCTCTGTGAAGCTCTGCTCCGCTGGAAGGCTGGAACTCGGTGAGCAGGGGATCCCCTCAAGGCTCAAATTTCCCTTGGGAAGAGGGAGTATGCAGTTCGAAAAGCTCTGGGGTGTGAGGGTGCGCCGTTGGGGAATCAGAAGGGATGGAAGGCTCGGGTATCCTGGGAGCTACCCCTGGGGCAGAGTGGAACAGCTAGGGCTGAGCAAACGGATGAGAACAAGTCTCAGTTGGGTTATACAGATATGGCTCAGTAGAGGATCCGGGATACTGCCCACCCAAACCTTCTCCATCCCCGTGTCAGCTTTCCAATCTCTTCCCCCACAATAGACAATTACTGGGTGGCTCAAAGGCTTCCCAGTGGGTTGGGGGAGACCTAGACCTTCAGGTCGATGGGGAACGGGATGTAGCAGCACATGCCTTTAACCCCAGCCCTCTGGAGGCAGAGGCAGGAAGAACTCTAAGTTTCAGGCCAGCCTGGGTGACAGAGTGAGTTATTGTCTCAAGAGAGAAGAGGGCCAGTGTGTGTGTTTTGGAAGGGTCAGGGGTATTCAAGGAGATTATGGTCACAGGATGTGACATTGAGGGGGTCCTATGTGCCCTCAGAAGGGACTCTCGTGGGTTTTTTGGATGTGTAATGGGACTCTACATGGATGGTGGCCGTTTGGGGTCAGTGGTTTACACTGGATCTGCTCAGAACTCACTAGTGGCACCCATGGGTGAGTCCTGACAAAGGCTGTGCTCTCTCCGGCCCCGGCTGGCTGTGACTCACCTCTATCCGTGTTCATGGCCGGCCTGGCCTTGCCGGACTCCAAGGAAGGGCAGCTGAGAGGACTCAGGCCGGGTGCTTGACAGGTGCTGGTCACCTCCTTGTGCTCTCCACGTGCCACACGCCACCCCAGCTGGAGCCTGCCCTCCTGCCCTGTCATGTGGCTCAGACTGGCTGTGTTGGTCATCTGTGGTCAGGGATAGCAGGGCACAGTCATGTGGGTCTCTAGTGCCTGCGAGTCATGGCATGGTGGTGAGGTGTGATTGTGTCAAGGCTGGAGAGAGGCAGTGTCGTTTTTGGCTTGCCTCATCCTGGTCTCCCTTAGTGTCCCCACTGAGCTGAGCACAGGATATAGGGCTATATGTCCTAGTGTGGTGACCCACGGAGGACACTCTTGTGTCTCCAGCCATAACATGGAAATTTTCTGGGTGCGGGGGGGTGGGGGGAGGGGCTTGTGTGCATTTTCCAATGACAGGAAGTGCTCAGGGCTACCGGGTTTCATCTATGCCTGACCCATTTGTTCCTCTCAGGAGCCAGAGCAAGGAACTCTGGTGTCCATCACTGTGATTCTGACGCCAGGTAGGGCTGCTGTGTAGGGAGGGGGGGAGAGAGAGAGAGAGAAAGAGAGAGAGAGAGAAACATACATATACATAGAGATACAGAGAGACATCATGACAGATAGGGATAGATAGACATACAGACAGACATAAACAGAGACAATAAGGCATAGAGCGATACAGAGACACATGGGGACAGAGAGACAGATAGAGTGGACATAGGGGTGAAAGTCATCGATGCACTGGTGCGTTTAGGCCCCTTGTGAGCATGTTTCCTGAGCTGTGAGCATCTTCCATTTCTGAGTCTCTAGCTTTGACACACCTCCCCCCACCCCACCGTGTTTCTCAGCTGCCTGTGTCTCCCACGCCATCAGTGGCTTCTCTTTCTTCCCGGCACATTGTAGTCCTGACAGAACTCCAGAGGTCACATCAATGGTTTTCTTCCAAACATCTCTTCCCTTGTAAGGCTAACAAAAAACGGCAGAGACAAAAAGAGAGATAGAAAAGGAGCAAGCTTACTGAGTTTCTTTTACACTTGCTGAGTGATTTACTTCATGATTGGGGCCAGGATGGGACGGGTGGGGGTGGGGGAGCTGAGGAGAAAGGATGGGGCAGGATGGGAGCGCTGGTGGCCTGGCTTGTCACCCAGCCGCTCAAGGAGCTCAGGGGGAGAGGAACTGGGAGTTCGAGGCAGGAAGTGTGTGCAAAGAACTTGCCTAGAATCCCCCAATGAGGGACTGGGAGCATGAATTAGGCCATACTTCCACAGTCACCAGGGCCCCCCCGGACTGCAGCGTTAGGACACTGGAGTGCTGGGGTGACTGCCTGGTGGCTCTCACTCCTAGCAGCATCTGGTGTGTTAGTGACTAAGCTGATGCCTTCTATCTTGTCTTGGGCTACTTGCCTCGCACTTGCTCTACTCTGTGCAGAGCTGACACTGCCAATGGTGAGGGTGGTGTGGAGCTCAAGCTGGCCAGAAACTGAGACTCCCCTGGAATGCCCAAGAGTCTGGAAACACAAGTCATCGTGCGTGCCAAGCTCACCGGCACCGCTCTGCCCACAGCCCTCCAGCTTCTCGAATCTGAGGAAGCCCCGATTCACTCCTGAGCCCCGGTCACCAGTACAGTTAGGTGAAGAAAAGTTCGAGCAGCTGTCCTGGCTCAGAGGTTCAGGCTGGGATGTCTCAGATGACCCTGTCTATGAATAGTGTGCCACCTTGCTGTCCCTAGCTGAAGCGACAGCTCAGTCTTTTGTTTGATTCTTCTGTTTTAAAAAGAAGGTCTCAGACATGAGCCCAGGCTGGCCTCCTGTGGCTGGCTGAGGATGACCATTCATTTAGCCATGGCCTCTCTGATTCCCAAGTGCTGGGAAGACAAGTGTGTGCCATCCCATGGTTTGTGCAGTGCTGGGAATGAAACCTACGGCTTCTTGCATGCTAGGCTAGCATGGTACTGTGAGCCATGGGTTTTATACAGTCCTGCTTTTCTCAAACTCATAAGACTCGTGCCTCAGTCTCCCGGGTCTCTTCTGCTTCCCAGAGGATGCTGGGATACAATGGAATGTGTCACTGCTCAGACACCAATCCAACTACTTGTAACTTAGCTCTGGTTAGGGCTGGTGAGATGGCTCAGAGGTTAAGAACACTGATTGCTCTTCCAGATGTCCTGAGTTCAATTCCCAGCAACCACGTGATGACTCACAACCATCTGTAATGGGGTCCAATGTCCTCTTCTGGTGTGTCTGAAGACAGTGATGGTGTATTCACATACACAAAATAAATAAGAATCTTTAAAAACAAAACAAAGTCAGACATGGTGGCGCACGCCTTTAATCCCAGCACTCGGGAGGCAGAGGCAGGCGGATTTCTGAGTTTGAGGCCAACCTGGTCTACAGAGTGAGTTCCAGGACAGCCAGAGCTATACAGAGAAACCCTGTCTCAAAAAACTCAAAAACAAACCAAACAAACCTGAGCTCTGATTAGCTGTGGTCTGGGCCTCAGAGAGGAACCTTCTGGAAGCTTTTTGTGGCCATCCTTGGACTGTCGGAGAGCAGATTCCTCCAGCTCCTGATTTGTGGGTCAGTGTGTCTGGGATGTTCTTACATCTTTCTCAAGCAGCCGAAATCTTAACCCTTCTGTGGCTTTGTTAACCTGTGCCAGGGACACTCTGGCTCAAGGTCACCTCTGAAAGGTAATGGCGTCGTCCTTCTTCATTTCTCTCAATCAGCTATCTTCCTGCCCACTCTGTGTCTCATCTGCTGCCACCCCCGGTCCCCAGAAAGCAATGAGACTAAAAACCCATTCTAGGAAATGTTTTTGTTGCCTGAGATTATCAGCTTAGAGAATCTTCCAGAACCTTTTCTCTGGCACTGATCTCTTGCTGGCCTCTCTGAAGTCTAAATATCCACTTGTCAGAGAAGTACTGTCTCCAAGGGACAAGAGACACAAAGTGACATGCTGGCCATAAGCAGGGGGGTGTTGGTGGCCCTCGGCTCTGTCAAACCCACTTACGTTATGTGTACATAAGCATGTCTGTAAGCATGTGTGCAGGTCAGGGGATAGCTCTGGGTACTTGGCTGTCTCCTGGGGATGGAGCCCTGGTCGTCAGGCAACATTTTTTTCTCCTGAGCTGTCTGTCTGACCCCAATATATGCTTATGTTTTAAGGCAAAGCCTCATTCTAATTAAGTCAGCCTGCACTTGACTCACAGTAATCCTCCTGCCTTCGTTTCACAAGTGTTGAGATGACAGATGTGGCCACCATGTCTCTCTACCTTCAACTCTGTGTGTGTATAACATGTGTGTCCAGGCACTGGTGCTCATGTGTGTGGAGGCTGGAGGTTGACCTCAAGTGTCTTCTTCAGTTTCTCGACACCTTATTTTGTTATAAAAAGTTTTGTCTTCAGTCGAGTGTCTATTTTGGGGGTGGGGAGGGTTGTGCCTGTGGAGGCCACAGCAGATGTTGGGCCTTGAAGTGTGGGAATCACTGGCGGCCATAAGCTGCTTAACTTGGATGCACAAAAACTAAAGAAAGTTCTTTGCCAGGACAGTCATCGTGGGGGAGGGGGAGGGGAGAGGGGGCGCGCGGGAGTGCTGAAGGGATTGTTCAGCGGTTAGAGCACTGGCTGCTCTTCCAGAGGTCCTGAGTTCAATTTTGAGCAATACACACTTGGTTCATGACTGTCTGATGCCCTCTTCTGGCAGGCAAGTGTACAGCAGACAGAGCATTCACTTATTTAAATAATGCTTTACTCCTGTCTCCCACCTCCTTGACTTTGGACCTCCTTGACTTTGGTTTTTAAGACTGGGATCCCTCAGCCTGGTAGGTGCACGGAGCACACCTTTAATCCCAGCACTCTGGAGGCAGAGGCAGGTGGATCCCTGAGTTTGAGGCCAGCCTGGTCTAACAGATCGAGTTCTTTTTTTGGGGGGGTGGGGTTCGAGACAGGGTTTCTCTGTATAGCCCTGGCTGTCCTGGAACTCACTTTGTAGACCAGGCTGGCCTCGAACTCAGAAATCCGCCTGCCTCTGCCTCCCAAGTGCTGGGATTAAAGGCGTGCACCAAAACGCCTGGCCTCAGATCGAGTTCTTTTTTTCCCTTGTCAACCCCGCTCGACCCTGCTCGCTCCCACCGGCTCCGCTCACTCCCGGCCGCCCCTGTACGGCCCCCATTTGTTCCAGCCGGCCCTGCTCGCTCCGTTTGCTCTGGTTGGCCTCGCTCGTTCTGGCCGTCCCGTTCGGCCCCACTCGTTCCGCCCCGCTAGCTCCGGACAGCCTCGCTTGCTCCGGTTGGTCTCTCCGGTCCAAGGATTCATTATCATTCTTCATAAGTACGCTGTAGCTGACTTCAGAAGCACCAGAGGAGGGCGTCAGATCTTGTTACGGGTGGTTGTAAGCCACCATGTGGTTGCTGGGATTTGAACTCATCACCTTCGGAAGAGCAGTCGGGTGCTCTAACCCGCTGAGCCATCTCACCAGCCCTCAGATCGAGTTCTAAAGACAATCAAGGGTGTCACAGAGAAACCCTGTCTCAACAACAAAAGCCACTTTACGCCAAGTGTGGTAGATTATACCTGTACTCACAGAAGTCCAGAGACTGAGGCAGGGGAAGCACAAACTCCAGACTGCTTTAGGCTACACACCTACTGTCTGCAAAATAAATAAATAAATAAATAAATAAATAAATAAATAAATAACAAAAAATAAAAAAACCTCCAACTTTAATCAGACCCTTCTCTGCTACATTCCCAGTGGGGACAGGGCTGTTCCCTCTCAGCCTCAGGGAGGCACCAAGTCCCCCCACACCCCCAGTTTGCTGGCCTTGGCTCTGGGCCCCTCCTCCCTCCTCCAAGCTGGCAGCGCAGCTCCATTCTCCTGCCTCACTCTGGGGATGTCGTGGTGAAAGAGAGACCCTGAGGGACCAGGGTGGCTCCCTCCTCAGGGTCATCAATCAGCCCAGGGCCATGAGATGACATAAGCTTAGACTCTGGGGACGCGGGCATAGTCAGATTCAGAGGTCATGGTTGTCCTCCCGCCCCCAGATTCCTGCAAAATACCATTCAAGGGCCCACGGAGGAGAGACCGGTGCAGGCTTCTGGCTTCTCCAGTCTTTCTCCGTTCAGAGAGAGGTGAGATGGGAGGGGGGGCTCCCTCTGTGCCTCCCTCTGTGCCAGGCCTCCCGGCTTCTGGGACACCATTTCCATGCCCTCTGAGAAGCCCCAGCCAGCATTGGCCAGAGCAGCCATGTGTCTGTCGGGGCCTCTCTGAGTGCCTGAGGCCCAGGGTCACCTTGGGTAGGTGGCTGCTCTGGGTCACCTTGGGTGGGTGACTGCTCTGGCTCAGTGCTCTGACTTCTCTTGCTTGGCCATCGATAGCACTCCTGGCACTGTGTGCACAGGGTTTTTCTGGATGGAAACAAGCTAGGTGTGTCCCACAGCGGGTGACTGCAGGCTGCATGGCTCCTGGACCTCAGGTCACCTTCTGTACCACCTCATAGTTCAGCCTCTGGTGCCTGGGAGTCTGGCCCTGGCCTCCTCCCTCCCTCTCTCTCTTCCCTCCTTTCCCTCCCTTCCTTTCTTTCTTTCTTTTCTTTTTTTTTTTTTTTTCTTCGAGACAGGGTTTCTCTTTATAGCCCTGGCTGTCCTGGAACTCACTTTGTAGACCAGGCTGGCCTCGAACTCAGAAACCCGCCTGCCTCTGCCTCTCGAGTGCTGGGATTAAAGGCGTGCGCCACCATGCCCGGCTCCTTCCTTTCTTTCTAAAATTGCTTTGTATTTTGGGATAGGGTCTCATGTAGCCTAAGCTAGCGTCAAACTTAATTTCTAGCTGAGGATGACTTAGAACTTCCAATCCTCCTGCCTCCACCTCTGAAGTGATATGATTAAGGGTGTATGGTGCCATGCCTAGCTTTTAAATTTTTATTTTCTTTGATTCTATATTTACTTATTTGTGTGTATTTATGGGGAAGTGTATCACTGGGGCCCTGTGGTCAGAGGCCAACTTACAGAAGCTGGTTCTCCTACCAATTGGGTCTCGAGGATCAAACTCAGGTCACCAGGCTCCCTCACCCGCTGAGCCTTCCTATTTCCTAGGCTTGGTCTTAGTTTTTCAATTTATTTATTTATTTATTTGGTTTTTCGAGACAGGGTTTCTCTGTATAGCCCTGGCTGTCCTGGAACTCACTCTGTAGACCAGGCTGGCCTCGAACTCAGAAATCTGCCTGCCTCTGTCTCCTGAATGCTGGGATTAAAGGCATGCGCCACCACTCCCAGCTCTATTTTTTTTTAGCTTTTTTTTTTAATTTTAAGCTTTATTTATTTTTTATGTGTATGAGTGTTTTGCCTGCATACATGCCTGTGTGCCATGTGTGTGTCTGATGCCCAAGGAGGACATCAGATCCCTTGGAACTGGAGTCACACACAGGTCGTTGTTGGTGCCAGGAGCTGAACCAGATCAGCTGTAAGAGCAGCCAGTGTTCTAACTGCTGAGCCGTCTCTGCAGTCCATCCCTAATAACAACTGTTTTGTTGTTGTTGTTGTTGTTGTTTTGTGACTGGGTTTCTCTGTCATCCAGAAGACCAGGCAGCCTGAAACTCAGAGATCCGCCTGCCTCTGTGGTGTGGGCCACTACTGCCCAGCTCTATAACAACCTTTAAACATGGTGTCCTTGTACATTGTTCTGCGGCGTTTTCCTTGCTGCTCTGTGAGGATCCCTCGTTCCCTGCAGCAGCTATAGGCACAGAACTCAGCTGCTGTTCCACATCAGGCAGAGAAAGCCACCATTTTATACTTATAGCTGCTGGGTTACTCCTTCAGTGCCCGACCTGTTCACTCAGTGTTTCCTGGGGAGATCTGTGCAGCCACCACCTCACTGAAGACAGAGCACCAACCAGGGACCACAGAACTGATCCCATAGACTGAGCTCAGGTGACCTGTGAGTTCACTGGGGTGACTTACTGTGTGGGGGTGACTCAGAGGCAGTTTGGGGTTCCCTGCTGCCTGGCTCAGTCCCCTCTCCCTACCATTATGAATTATGGGAGTTTCAGGAAGTCTGTGAGTCTTAGGGAACTTTCCTCCAGGAGGAAGTGCCTTCATTGAGAGGACACTGCTGGACAGCCCCTGTGTCACTGATGCACAGAAGTGCTCAGGTGACCTATTGCTGAACAGATGCCATGAACAGACCCCCAACAAACCCTACCTTCAAGCTGGGCATGGTGGCGCACGCCTTTAATCCCAGCACTTGGGAGGCAGAGGCAGGTGGATTTCTGAGTTCGAGGCCAGCCTGGTCTACAAAGTGAGTTCTAGGACGGCCAGGGCTATACAGAGAAACCCTGTCTCAAAAAAAAAAAAAAAACCCCAAAAACCTACTTACAGACCAAGTGTCAGGGTAGACTTGGTCTCCCAAAGCCAGGGTCCTGGTCCCTGTTGTGGATCAGAGCTGGTCAGGAAGTAGTCTGTGTTCCGTGCCCTGCAGCTACCTCCTCCCCATTTTTGGCTACAATGACTCAGTCCAGGCTTGCCTGGAACTTATAGAAGTCCCCCTGCCTCAGCTTCCTGGATGCTGGGATGACAGGTGTGTGCTACCATGCTTGGTTCTGGTGAAGCAGTTCTTGGTAGCCTGGTCTCCCCAGCTCAGGTCTCCCGAGGTTCACAGAGTTGCATCAGCCCCTTTTCCAGGCTCTGTGTCTGCGGGCAGGGAAGCTCTTCAGTAATTACTGTGGGAAGGGCTGAATGGCAGGGCACTTCTGTGCTTAGCACTCAATTAGAGCAAGTCCTCAGGGAAGGGATGAGCACGGTGTGTGTGTGTGTGTGTGTGTGTGTGTGTGTGTGTGTGTATGAGCACAGTATGTGTGTGTGCTCATGTGTGCATGCCTGTGTGTGCACACACATGTGCATATGTGTGTTATGCACACACATATCCACATGTGTGCATGCATGTGTGTATGTGCACGTGTACTTATGTGTGCATACATGTATATGTGTGTGTGCATGTGTGTATGCACATGTGTGCATGAGTGTGTGTGAGTGTGTTTGCATGAGTGTGGTTGCCTGTGTGTGCATCCATGTGTACATCTGTGTGTGTGTGGACTGTCACGGAGGTCTCCCCTGCAGTCCGAGGCTGAGAGCTCACTGGTCAGAGCTGCAGCATGGCTCCTGTCTCTCACTTCAGTGACTATTTGGGGATATGGTTGCTTCTCACCCAGAAGCTCTGTAGCTCCAGTGATGTCATAGCTGGACTGCTGACCCGTCCCCTCTGCTGTGCATGGCGGTCACAAGGGTCTGAGTGGCCATTTCAGGCAGAGCAAGTCCCCTTATGGATGGGACACTTTGGCTTGGCCTTAGCCTTGAGATACCAGGATTAGCAAAGGGTGCACTTGGGTCCACATGGGTGTCAGGGAATGCGGGGTGCTTCCACATCCCTGTACTCTGGAAGTGGAGTCAGTAGATCAGGAGTCCAGGGCTAGCCTGGGCTCCATGAGACCAATAAAATGAAATGGTTACTTCTCTCTCTCTCTCTCCTTCTCTTTTTTGAGGCATGGTCTCTTGATGAACCCTTGCTAGCCTGTTCCTTACATAGATCCTCCTGCCTCTGTCTCTGAGTGCTGGGATTGAAAGTGTGAACTAGCCGGGCGTGGTGGTGCACACCTTTAATCCCAGCACTTGGGAGGCAGAGGCAGGCGGATTTCTGAGTTCGAGGCCAGCCTGGTCTACAGAGTGAGTTCCAGGACAGCCAGGGCTATACAGAGAAACCCTGTCTTGAAAAACCAAAAAAAAAAAAAAAAAAAAAGAAAGTGTGAACTACCACACTGGCAAATGAAATGAAAAGAAATACCTTTGAGATGATGGGATTGTGAGTTTGGGGCCTCCCTTGGCTACCTGGGAAAAACAGGCTCAGTGGAACCCCCCTCTGCAAGTGTGAGAGTGGACCCCACGGGGTCCAAGTGTGTGCAGAGGTCAGAGGAAGCCAGCTTTCTCCCTCCTGATGTGAGTCCAGGGTATTGAACTCAGCTTGTCAGCAAGCACCATTATCCCTGAGCCATGTTGCTGACCTGTTCAGAACTTTAGTACAGCATTTATGTGTTTACTTGTTTTATTAAGTTTGTTCTTTTGATGACTAGAAGCAGACTTCATTCTGTAGCCCAGGCTAGCCTCAAACACACAGCCATCCTTTGGCCACTGCCAAGTGCTGAAACCACAGGTGTGCACTAACAAGGTTCCCACAGCCTCCCTGGAGTCTGACACAAGTGTGATGTACAGAAGCATTGCAGGGACAAACTTCAGCGACAGAACTATGTCTGCTGTGTGCGACATCACATACACACACCTGGGTGGTCTCGTTTTTTTTTTAGGAATATTTAGTTGGTTTTAATTATGTGTCTGTGTGCACATGAGCGCACTACCCACAGGGGCCAGAAGGGGGCACCAGTTTCTAGAACCAGACTTAGAGGTGGTTGTGAGCCACTGTATGGGCGCTGGGAATGAAACCTGGGTCATCTGCAAGAGCAGCCAGTGTTTTTTTTTTTTTTTCTTTTTTCCCCTGTTCCGGTCAACCCCCCCCCTTGCTCCACTCGACCCTGCTCGCTCCACTTGCTAGGCCAGCCCCGCTCGCTCCGGCCGCCCCTGCACGCTCGCTCCAGGCGGCCCCCCTTGCTCCAGTCGGCCCTGCTCGCTCTGATCGACTCTGCTTGCTCCGGCTGCCCCGCTCGCTCCGGCTGGCAGCCAGTGTTCTTTTTTTTTTTTTTTTTAAGATTTATTTTATTTATTATATGTAAGTACACTGTAGCTATCCTCAGACACTCCAGAAGAGGGCGCCAGATCTCGTTACGGATGGTTGTGAGCCACCATGTGGATGCTGGGATTTGAACTTATCACCTTCGGAAGAGCGGTCGGGTGCTCTGACCCGCTGAGCCATCTCACCAGCCCCGCAGCCAGATGTTCTTAACCACTGACCCATCTCTCACACTTTAATGCTGATGATGTTTTTATTTCTTTTTTTTTTAAAGATTTATTTATTATTAAGTACACTGTAGCTGTCTTCAGATGCTCCAGAAGAGCGCGTCAGATCTCATTATGGATGGTTGTGAGCCACCATGTGGTTGCTGGGATTTGAACTCAGGACCTTCGGAAGAGCAGTCCGGTACTCTTAACCGCTGAGCCATCTCTCCAGCCCCTGATGTTTTTATTTCTGGTTTCTGGATCAATCCTTCATCCTAGCGCTCTAGACAGTCTGGGCTACAGTGGCTAGGTTGGATTTGTCCTGTCCTGTCCTCTCCCTTCCTGTTGGCCACAGGCCAAGTGTGGCTGAATGTCAGACAAACCCTTTGTCCATCTTTTTTTTCTTTTGCAGGTGTCTAGCTGGGGCGTACCTTTGCTGAGCCATGGAGCCCACTGCACCGGACTTACAACTTGTGCCAGAGGTGACAAAGGATGTCCCTGTACCTGCTCCAGACCCTGGCCCTTGTCGAACAGCTGTCATCGCAGTGGTGGGAATCAGCATGGCCATCGTGACCCTGGGAGTCCTTTCAGGTAAGTGGCAGGAGGAAGGCCTGGGTCCTCAGGGTAGGGACCATGCAAAAGGACATCTCAAGTGTCAAGGGCTGACCTTCCAGCCAGAGCCAGCAGTGGGAAGGACAAGCTCTGAGGTCCAGGAATATGCTGGGTAGGCAGGAAGTAGCCGAATGACGAGAAGGAGCAGGTAAGGCAGGACTACAAGGATGTAGCTTAGGAGGGGCTGGGCTCATGTTAGCCTGTTAGCATGGCTTGTTTTTAAATTTTATTTCTGGGGTTGAAGAGATGGCTGAGAGATTAAGAGCACTGACTGCTCTTTCAGAGATCTTGAGTTAAATTCCTAGCACCCATATGATG
>LR749565.1:861906-876669 GCA_902729485.2 Mus minutoides | reverse complement strand
GCGGTGCGGTTACCTAAAGCCCCCTCCCCCCCCCCCCCCCCCCCCGCAGGTCGCTGCCTCTGCAAGGAAAAGATCTCAGGTCCCCAGCTTGGTTCTCTGTCCCCAGGTCACTGCCCCGGGAATGTCTTCTCCTGTCAGAACGGTCAGTGCGTGAGCAAAGAGAACCCAGAATGTGACGACAGGGTGGACTGCTCCGACGGGTCGGACGAGGCTCAGTGCGGTCAGTGTCTGTGTGTCCTGGGCGCTCAGCGAAAGTGGCTCACAAACTGGGAGGCAGAAAGGGAGGTGTGTGAGGCTGCCTGGGAGGGAGGGGCGGGGGGGCACTCCTCAGAGAAAGCAGGGGTGGGAGCCTAGAGCTCGATGTTGCCAGAAACAAGGATTGCTCAGATCTAAGCAAGATGTGAAGAAAAGCCCAGGGGTGGTGGTACATGCCTTTAATCCCAGAACACGGGAGGCAGAGGCAGGCAGATTTCTGAGTTCAAGGCCAGTCTGGTCTACAGAGTGAGTTCTAGGACAGCCAGGGCTACACAGAGAAACCTTGTCTCGAAAAATCATAAAAAAAAAAAAAAAGTGAAGAAAATGCCATGGTATTTTATCACATATTGTGATAATCAATGTTTCCAGTATTCTCAGCCTGCACAGTGAGGCAGCACGGGGGTCCCCTCTGCTTTGTGCTGCTTAGGAGGACACTGTGTATTTTAGCTCCCAGTCCCTTGTGAGAAGGCAGGACAGGAACTCAAGCCGAGGATGGAGGTAGGCTGGGCTCGCTCCCTCCCAGTCTCACTACAGCCCAGGATCTCCAGTCTAGGGGTTGACACCACCCATGGTGGGCTTGGCCCTCCAGCAGGAATCATTAGTGGGGCAGGAGTGTCAGCCATGCGCTCAGGAGCTGAGGCAGGAAAATCACGAGTTCCAGGCCAGCTTGGGCTGGAATAAGAATCTGTCTTAAAAGAATAAACAAATATGTCATCTGACCCTCGTGCTTGGGCACCTGGCCTGAGCCTTTCTCTGACACTGACTGATGTGTGTGTTCTTGGATGTCTGATCCCTGAGGCTGGGTGGGGTTTCAAGAAGGCTGGGCAGCCCCAAATAACAAGTGTGTGTGGGGGGTGCCTTGAACCTGGTGCCAAATGATAAGTGACGATTGCCCCTGGGTCACGGTCCTGGCTGGTGATCCTGTGTTGCAGACTGCGGCTGGCAGCCTGCCTGGAGATCGGCCAGCAGGATTGTGGGTGGAGTGGAGGCGGCTCCCGGAGAGTTCCCCTGGCAGGTCAGCCTTCGGGAGAATCATGAACACTTCTGCGGGGCCACCATCATCGGTGCCAGGTGGCTGGTATCTGCTGCCCACTGCTTCAACGAGTGAGTCCCACCTGGGCGTGGCTGCCAGTCCTGCTGCTCAGCCCAACCCACCCGTGTCCCCCTGTACCCCTGGTCCTTCCTTTTTCCAAAGTCCACTCTTTATTCCCCCTCCCCCCTTTTTGGTTTATTTAATTACATCTATGAATGTTTTTCTTGCATGTCTGTTGGTGCACCATATGCATGCCTGACACCTATAGAGAACGGAAGTGGGCTTCAAGTCCCCTGGAACTGGAGATGGTTGTGACCCACATTGTATGTGGGTGCTGAGACTCAAACTTGGGTTCTCGGCAAGAGCAGCCAGTGCTCTAACCATTGCACCACCTCTCTAGACCCTCTTCTTCCTCTCTCTTTTTAAAGATGTATTTATTTTATGTATGTGTGTACACTGTAGCTCTCTTCAAACACACACCAGAAGAGGGCATTAGATCCCATTACAGATGGTTGTGAGCTACCATGTAGTTGCTGGGAGTTGAACTCGGGACTTCTGGAAGTCAGCGCTCTTAACCACTGAGTCATCTCTCCAGCCCTCTCTTTTTTCTTTTAAAATTAATTACTTATATTTAAGACAAAGCCTCATTAGGTTTCCTAGGCTTCCCAGGAACTTACAATCCTCCTGCCTCAGCTTCCTGAGTACTGGGGTTACAGGTATCTGTCCCCACATTCTAGTGTGCATTTATTTTATTTATTATTTAATTTTGAGACACGTTCTCACTATGCAGTTGTCATGAAGCTTGCTAGGCATATAGACCAGGCTGTTCTTGAACTCACACAGATCTGCCTGCCTCTGCCTTCCAAGTTCCTGCACAATCCTGCTCAGCTTTTTTTTTTTTTTTTTAATTTTTTTTAAAGATTTATTTTATTTATTATATGTGTAAGTACACCGTAGCTGTCTTCAGGCGTTCCAGAAGAGGGCGCCAGATATCATTAAGGATGGTTGTGAGCCACCATGTGGTTGCTGGGATTTGAACTCATCACCTTTGGAAGAGCAGTCGGGTGCTCTTACCTGCTGAGCCATCTCACCAGCCCCCTTGTTTTGTCTTTTTGTTTTGTTTTCAGAGACAGGGTTTCTCTGTGTAGCCCTGGCTGTCCTGGAACTCACTCTGTAGACCAGGCTGGCCTCGAACTCAGAAATCTGCCTGTGCTTCCCAGCTTCCCAAATGCTGGGATTAAAGGCCACCACTGCCCGGCCCTGTTCAGCTTTTATTTAGCATATGTATGTGTCACAATGTGTGTGTGTGTGTGTGTGTGTGTGTGTGTGCAGGACAACTTGCAGATCTCTCCTTCCACCATGTGTGTCCCCGAAATTGAACTCAGACCGGCAGGTTTGGCCACAAGAGTCTGCTCGCATCCTTTACTGTCTTAAGCTTTGGACTCGTCGGAGGTCCCCGTTAAGTCGCACCCCCTCGGGCCTCCCCAGATTCCAGGACCCTGCTCAGTGGGCCGCCCAGGCGGGCAGTGTGCACCTGAGCGGGTCAGAGGCCAGCGCCGTGCGCGCACGCGTGCTCCGCATCGCCAAGCATCCCGCCTATGATGCGGACACGGCAGACTTCGACGTGGCGGTCCTGGAGCTGGCTCGCCCGCTGCCCTTCGGACGCTACGTGCAGCCTGCCTGCCTCCCCGCGGCCACACACGTCTTCCCGCCGGGCAAGAAGTGCCTGATCTCGGGCTGGGGTTACCTGAAGGAGGACTTCCGTAAGCCCGCCTCGCTCATCTCCCCACTCCTAACTTAGACCTTCTAGCCCCAGGGCAGTGGTGCCTCCTGCCTCCGAGCTCATAATCTGGGCGTCTGAGGCAGGGGATAAGTCCAGGGACCTTGGGAATACCTGTTCTCCAAAACTAAAAACAGGGCTAGGGGAGTGAGTGGTCATGATGGAGCTCCGGCCTAGAATCCCCAAGTAAGGGGATGGGGACATGGCCAGGGTGGGGTTTTTAGCTAACAAGTGGGTTCCAAACATTTGGTAAAGAAAAAATAAGAAGAAATTCTATAAAGCTAAAGGTGGTGGTATACAACTATCATGGCCAATTTAAGACTAGAAGATCAGGAGGATCAGAAATCCAAGGTCATCTTTAGCTATAAAGTGAGTCCGAGGCCAACCTGGGCTATAAAACAGTGTCTCCGAAAACAATAAAAGCCTATAATCATAAGGCAGCAGGTGGTGAAAGTCTGATTTGGAGCTGAGCTGTTGGGCTGGAGAGTGAGTCGGGGTTGGGGCCTGAACACGTGGCAAGAGAAGCTGATCCGGTCTAGCATGTGTGGGGAGAAGAGATGGGGAGTGAAGGCTTGACGCCTGTTAGTGCCTAAGTAGACGTGGATGTTGGGGTGAGGGTCAGGTGGACCCGGCATCCTGAGAACCGGAAGAGGAAATGGTTTTCAGTCTCCTGGCTCAAAGTGGCTGCTGGAGTCCAGCACCCTCACCTGCTTTTCTCTGTTGCCCTGTGGGCAGTGGTGAAGCCAGAGGTCCTTCAGAAAGCCACAGTGGAATTGCTGGACCAGAGCCTGTGTTCCAGCCTGTACGGCCACTCGCTCACCGACAGGATGGTGTGTGCCGGCTACCTGGACGGGAAGGTAGACTCCTGCCAGGTGGGCTGCCAAGGTGAAACCTTTACCCTCTGTCCCCTCCCTCCGGAGAACAAGCAAGTGCACGCTAGGTGGAACCAACCAGCACTCGGGAGGTGGAAACAGGAGGGTCAGGAGTTCAAGGTGTGAGGCCCCATCTCAAAAGAAAAACAAGCCAAAAGTTTCTGCACTGAGCTCCTCGTCGTAGTTGACTGTATTTTATAAACAAAGAAGTCACTGCATAGTTTTATTTTGTTTTGTTGGTTTTTCCAAAGTTTCTCTGTGTAGCCCTGGCTGCCCTAGACTGTATCTCTCAGTAAACCGAATTGGCCTTGAACTCAACAGAGATCTGCTTGCCTCTGCCTCCCGAGTGCTGGGGCGGGAGGGATGGCTCAGGGGTTAAGAGTTTTGGGGGGAGCCGGGTGTGGTGGCGCACGCCTTTAATCCCAGCACTGGGGAGGCAGAGGGAGGCGGATTTCTGAGTTCGAGGCCAGCCTGGTCTACAAAGTGAGTTCCAGGACAGCCAGGGCTGTACAGAGAACCCTGTCTCGAAAAACCAAAAAAAAAAAAAAAAAAAAAAGTTTTGGGGGATCCGATCCCTTCTGGCCTCTGAGGGCACCCGGAGCAAAAAGTGGTGCACTGACGATAAACACAGACTAAATATTCACCACATAAATATCTAAATAATTACACGAAGGTATGCGGCTCCTAGCACGAGTGGCAATCCTCGCTCTCCGCTGTGCTCCTACCCGGGAGCCCTCCTAGCGGCCTCTGTCCACAGCCCTATCCATGAACGCACATGGACAGAAGATTCAGCCCCGGCCCTGGGCTGTCTCTGCCTCGGAGAGGCCCAGCCTCCAAGCTGAAAATGTGCCTTTGTTTTCCAGGGTGACTCCGGAGGGCCCCTGGTCTGCGAGGAGCCTTCAGGAAGGTTCTTCTTGGCTGGTATCGTGAGCTGGGGAATCGGCTGCGCAGAAGCGCGGCGCCCAGGGGTCTACACCAGAGTCACCAGGCTGCGGGATTGGATCTTGGAGGTTACCAGCGCTGCTGACGCGCCTGTGGTCCCCACCGCAGCTCCAGCGCCCGCCACCCCCAGCATCCCCTGGCCTACCAGCCCTGAGAGCCGGGTGCCTAACACCTCTGCTAAACCCACCGCTGTCCCCAGCCCTGTGCCACTGCACCCCATCACTGCGGCCAAGCCACAAGGTATTGAGGATTCTGGGTAGGTGTCCCCTTCCGGGCTGGTCAGATCAGGCCCATCTCCTCTCAGCACTGAGTGGCAAGGAGACTAGTGATCGATTACTGAGGTCTGTCAAGAAGCACTCAGTGGAAAAGAGATTGCTCATAGATTCTCCATCCACATCCGTCTCATTGGCTCCTGAAGGAGTCAGCAAGCACTCAATTGACTGTTAATGTCTGCCATGCAACACTGGCTGAAGAGGGGCATCTAATTGAAATCTTGACATGCTCAGTGTGGGGTTGGTAATCAATTGTCAATGTCTGTCAGGAAAGACCAGGAGGTGATTGACTATATGTTTGGGGGAGGGGGATGTTGAGCTCTTTGTAGCCCTAGCTGTAGTCCTTTTACTCTTTGTGTAGACCAGGCTGGCCTCGAACTCACAGACATCTATCTGCCTGTTTTTGCCTGGAATTAAAAGCGTGTGCCACCAGGCCTGGCTGTGATTAACTGTGGGCGACTAATGGCTGATTACTGATTTCCTCTGGTGGGAGGAGATGGAGAGAGAGGGCAAATACCCAAGGACAACTTGCAGGAATTGGTTTTCTCCTTCCACCACTGGCTTTCAGGGAATTAAACTCAGCTTATCAGGTTTGATGGCTAGTGCCTATACCTGGATGTCTGTAAGTGGAGGATTGGTGATTGATTGCCAGTGTCTGCCTTGACTCCTCAGTGAGAAATTGGTGATTGATTATTGGTGTCTGCCATGAAAAAGCATGATGGGAGATCGGCAGGTTTATTATTGGCATCTGTCTTGACATTTGGTGGGAAATTGGTAACTGCTTATTGATATCTGCCATGAAGCAATCAATAGGGGATTAGCAATTTATTACTGGTGTCTGCCATGAACACACACCTGTTTCAGGTTGGCCATTCTCCAGGTCTTTGGGAGGACTTTTTTTTTGTTGTTGTTGTTGTTTGTTTTTTTGTTTGTTTTTTTTGTTTTTTTTTTTTTGAGACAGGGCTTCTCTGTGTAGCCCTGGCTGTTCTGGAACTCACTTTGTAGAAGAGGCTGGCCTCGAACTCAGAAATCTGCCTGCCTCTGCCTCCCAAGTGCTGGGATTAAAGGCATGTGCCCGACTACTGGGAGGACATTTTTTATTATCTTTTTAAAAATATTTATTTTTTATTTTATGTGCACTAGTGTCTGCCTTCATTTGTGTCTGTTGGATCTTGGAATTACAGACGGTTGTGAGCCGCCATGTGGGTGCTGGGAATTGAACCTGGGTTCTCAGGAAGAGCAGGCAGTGCTCTTAATTGTTGAGCCATATCTCCAGCCCCAAATTTTAATTTTTTTAGAAACAACTTTTTTCACTATGAGGCCTGGATAGAATGCAGCTCATTATGTAGACCAAGTTAGCTTTGAACTCACAGAGATCCTCCTGCCCCAGCCTCCCAGGTGCTGGGAAGCCACCACTGCTGGCTTCATTGAAAGTATAATGTAGGTGTGTGGGAAACGAGGCAGCACAAGATAGCACAGTTAAAGTGACCTCGGGGTCAGCAGGAAGTTCCATGTGCCTGTGGGAGCTGGGTGACCAAGTCTCTGCTGTGACCAGCATAGTCCTGCCAGTACCATCCCTATTCCGGCACACCCCTGTTTTATCAGCCTTGAATCTCTTGGTTTTTTGTGTATGTTGTGATACCTGGAGTACCTGAGACAGGGGCCCTGCCACACCCCACCCAGGTTGTGACATCCCATTTGCTCTGTATGTAGGTTACCCTAGGGCCAGAATGGGTGAACCCAGAGTAGATGACGACCCCTCTACTCCCTCTCTCCTCTCCCCTGGCAGAATGTGGGGCCAGACCCGCAATGGACAAGCCCATTCGGATTGTGGGCGGGATCAGCGCCGTGTCTGGGGAGGTGCCCTGGCAGGCCAGCTTGAAGGAAGGACCCAGACATTTCTGCGGAGCCACCGTGGTGGGTGACCGCTGGCTGCTGTCTGCCGCCCACTGTTTCAACCAGTAAGGCCTCCCAAGAGCCCCGATAGCAGACCCTCCCTGCATGCAGCAAGCACCAACTAGCTAGTGTGATGCTTTCCTGTCAGTTGGCCTCAAAATTGACAAACCAAACCAAGCAAAACAATAAACAGGAAGCCCTTATTGTTCGCTGAATGCGCATACATGGGGATCGCCCAGAACCACAACCATCTGGCTCTGGCTCTGGCTCGACAGCAGGGGGATTCTGACCTGCGGTAACCTACAACATTGATAAAGTTGCTAGGATCTCAGTCAGGGTCAAAAGCAAAGTCCCAAAGGTACACACACTCTGTGGCAGGGCCTTTTCCTGGGGTGCAGGGTGGGCGTGCCTGAGGACTTGTCTCTGCAGCACCAAAGTGGAGCAGGTGCAGGCGCACCTGGGCACCGTGTCCCTGCTGGGTGTCGGAGGGAGCCCCGTGAAACTGGGGCTGCGAAGGGTGGTCCTGCATCCCCGCTACAACCCAGGGATCCTGGACTTTGATGTGGCCCTGCTGGAGTTGGCCCAGCCATTGGTCTTCAACAAGTACATCCAACCGGTCTGTCTTCCCCTGGCCATCCACAAGTTCCCCGTCGGCCGGAAGTGTATGATCTCGGGCTGGGGCAACATGCAGGAGGGAAATGGTGAGCAGGTCCCAGGGAGGGAATGATTACTTTATCTCCAGCGCCTGACCTGGGAGGGATGCGGCTTGGCTTCCCTCAGCTGGATCCTAAACTACTCATTCTTCTGTGCTGACGAGACAGCACAATCCTAAGTGCCACTTCATGTCTCTTAGGGTCTATAGATGGGCCCTCATGTGTGTATAAATAAAGTTTTATCGGCACAAGGGCCATACATTCATACGTCCACGGCTGCAAAAAATGTTTGTGCTGACCCAGTGGCCTTTAGTTCCACAGACCTGAGCCACCAGCCTCTTGCTATGCCAGAGATCACATGGGGCCCACTGACTGGGAAACCAGGCTTTATTGCCATATCTAGACTATACAGCTGAAAATGTTTATGCCCTAGCATAGTGGTTCTCAACCTTCCTAATGCTGTGACCGTCCTTTAATAAAGTTCATGTTGTGGGGACCCCCAACCACAGAGTTATTTTGTTGCTATGTCATAACTATAATTTTGATACCGATAGGAATTGTAATGTAGTATCTGATATCCAGGATCTCTGACATGTGACCCCAAAGGGGTCAGACAGTAACATTCTAGTCTTTTAAGGACAACTTTGTCAAAATGGGAATGGTGCCTACACCACTCAGGGACAGAGGTAGGAGCATCCTAGATTTAAGGCCAGCCTGGGCTACATAGTGAGACCCTTAAAAATGCAAGAATTGGGGTGTACTGAGCACTTGGTTAGTATGTGCAAAGGTCCTGGGTTCCACCCCAGCCCCACAAGGAGAAATGAAATTCCTGTGAAAGCCAGGTGTGGGGGAGAGGCAGAGGCAGGAGGATCTTGGTGAGTTCCAGGACAGCCAGAGCTACACAGTGAGACCATGTCTTAAACAAAACAAGTCAAAAATTTGTGTGGGCTCTGCTGGCTGGTCCCAGGGTAGAGACAGTGCCCGCTGGCCCTGTATGACCACCTCTTTCCTGGCAGCCACCAAGCCCGACATCTTGCAGAAGGCATCCGTGGGCATTATAGAGCAGAAGATGTGTGGGGCCCTGTACAACTTCTCCCTCACTGACCGCATGCTCTGCGCTGGCTTCCTAGAGGGCAGAGTCGACTCCTGCCAGGTGGGTGCCATAGGGATGCCTCTGTTCCTACCTGGTCTCCAGGAGCAGCTCAGCGGTGAGCACTTGCCTAGCATGTTTGAGGCCTTGGGTTTGATCCCCAGTACTGAAAAAAGGAAAAAAGAAGAATGCTTGATGGCACAGTGGTGGCACAGGCCTTTAATCCCAGCACTTGGGAGGGAGATGCAGGTGAATCTCTGTGAGTTTGAGGTTAGCCCAGTCTACAGAGTAAGTTCCTGGATAGCCAGGGATACACAGAGAAACCCTGTCTCAAAAAAAAAAAAAAAAAAAAAAAAAGAAGGATCAGAGAAGGATTTGCCTAAAGTCACACAGCCAAGCCTGAATGTGAAACCTGATGTCTAATGGGAGTAGAGCCCTTTTATTCCTTGGATGGGTGTCCCACAAAGGCCTGTTGGTATCCTCCCTGCAGGGTGATTCTGGTGGCCCCCTGGCATGTGAAGAGACACCCGGTGTCTTTTACCTGGCCGGCATCGTGAGCTGGGGCATTGGCTGTGCCCAGGCTAAGAAGCCTGGCGTATATGCACGAATCACACGCCTCAAAGACTGGATCCTGAAGGCCATGTCCTCAGACCCCAGCTCCACAGCTCGCCCCCACACCTCCAGCACACGGCTCATCCCTAGTGAGCCTCCCAAAACCACAGCTGCTGGCCTCATTATCCCAGAGGCCACCACCGGCAGACCTGCTACCCCCAGGGCCACCATCAGAGTGACCACCAGACCACTCAACACAACCCTGTCTGCCAGGAGTACCACCACCAGGGGACAGACAGCAGCCCAGAGTGCACTGGGCACCACCATACACTCTCACCTGCCAGGTATGGTAACTCGGGCTGGGACTCCAGTGGGTCCCTCTCACAGCACGATGGTGCTGAAGACACACCATCCCATGGTTCCAGAGCTGGAGTCCGACGTCTGGGTCCTGTGGCAGCCTGCCCAGCCTGCAGAGGGCACTCTGCCCATGGCGTGCTGTCTGTGCCTCTGTGCTGACATCTTCTGTCCATTTATCTGTGTGTGCACACATGTGCATGCAGAGGCCAGAGGAGGGTCTCCATATCCCACTCCACCAAGAATGTGAACACTGTCCTCTGTCACACTCCACAGTGCTCCTCCTAGGCAAGGCTCCTCATTGTACCTGCAGCCTCTGCAGCAACTGGCAAGTCCCAGCCAACCTCCTGCCTTTGCCAACGTCCATGCTGGGGTCAAAGGCTTGCACATAACCATGCTCACTGACCCATCTCTCCAGCTTCTGTTTCTTTTAGTATTGTTTGTCAAGTCCCCTCCCAGACTAGGACCTACACAGCTGAGGCCGACCTTGAACTCTTGTTTCTCCTGATGGTTGGGCCTAAAGGCAAACAGGTGTCATCTCAGCTACTTGACAGGAGCATCACAAGTTCAAGGCCAGCCTGGGCTGTGAGGGGCTTTCAGGGCTAGTGTGATCAACTTAGTGAGAGCGTGCCTCTAACCAGCAAACACTAAGGACTGGAGCTCTGCCTAGAATCCTGCCCACTAGGCGGGGCTGGGGCGTGGTCAGGCTGGAACCTCTGCTCAGAATCCCCCAGTGAGGGGCTGGGGGCGTGGTCCGGCCCAGTTTTGGAGGCTTTACCGTTCATGTCCAGGAATGTTCAAATAAAATAAAAATTTAAAAAAAAAAAAGAGGAGAGGGGAGCAATATGCAGAGGGAGGGCGAGAGAATGGGACGGCTGGAGAGGGGTAGTGCCTCGCTGAGCATCTGGGTGTGGCTCCACACACCTACGTCTTGGAGGCTGAGGCAGAATTGCTTGGACTTTAAGGCCTTTCTGGCTGCATGTGTAGAGAGATAGTGTCTCAAAACCCCATCATTTTACAACAGCTGGGGAAAGTAGACTGTCTGTAGAGGGAAGGACATGACCGGTGTATGCTTTGTGTGGTCGGGTTTCACACCTCCACCCCCCCAGCATCTGTGAGTGTGGCATGAAGAGAGAGGGACAGTGTCTCCTTGCTAGGGTCCCCCCAGGTAGACAGGCAGGAGAGCTGGTGACGGGATTGTGTTTGTTTCTACCTCTCACTGCCCTACAAGTGGGGACGCTTGCCCAGGGTGAGTTCCCAAAGGGTCCTAGGCTAGACCTTTCTCACCCCTTTCTCTCATTACTGCTGGGGTGCTGCTTCTAACGTCACTGTGACATCTTAGTACTGGGCCAGTGAGGATGTTCCTCCACTTGAAGTAATATGGAGGCGGTATTGAGTGGCTTTGAAATAGCAGATGGAGTCAGGACTACATGAGAGGCAGTGGGCCCTTGGGGTCACAGCAGGGCCTCTACCGGAAGCCCTGTGTCTCGGGAGACCCCACACCTGAGCGTCCTGGCAGATGAGCCTGACCTTCAGCTCAGTCTGACCTTGACCCAGGTGATTGCGGTGGCCTGGAAGCTCTCGGTCAGAAACCCAGGGAAGCTCTAAGGTGGGAACTCCCGGCTCCGGGAGCCAGTGCCCTGGAGGCTCACTTAGGACGGAGATTGCACAGGCTGAGAGCTCCTAAATCACTCTCCTGTCCTGTAGCTCCCACTCCTCCGATAGGGCCTTAGATGTCTTTCTTTCCCTGGGCTCCTTTTGTATTGGTTGAGGCTGGGCCAGGAAGAGACAGGGACCTAATGTCGTGGTGGTGGTCAGTGGCTGGGAAAGAGGAGCCAGTTGGTTGTTACATGAAGCCACCCTCTGCCCCTCACACAGGGCACAGGGTGCTGGGTTGGGGTCCCAGCCTCGGGGTGGGTAGGAGGAAGACGCTCTGCACCAGGCTCACCATACTTGCTCTTCCACAGACTGTGGCCTGGCACCCCCCGGGGCTCTGACCCGGATAGTGGGCGGCAGCGCAGCCTCGCTTGGGGAGTGGCCCTGGCAAGTGAGCCTGTGGCTGCGGCGCAGGGAGCACCGGTGTGGGGCGGTACTGGTGGCTGAGAGGTGGCTTCTGTCTGCAGCACACTGTTTCGACATGTAAGTCCTGCCCTGGGTGCAGGAGACCACCTGCCCTTCCCCCAGTCCACCTCTGCAATTTGGCCCCAGTCCTCAAGGCCACTGAAGAGAAGGCATGGTCCCTCCTTGGCAGGGTTCTGGACATGGAGGGTCTTTTAAGGGGCCCTCAATATGTGCTCATGTACCTACTGGTCACAGGTGAAAGGGACAGATTGTCCCATGCAGTGAAGGTCCCAAGAGGGAGACTGCACTCTGTAAGGTTGAGCGCCCAGAGCCCTAGTAGAAATGATTGGGGCTGCTGGTGTTCCCTCAGGTGTGTGTGTGTGTGTGTGTGTGTGTGTGTGTGTGTGTGTGTGTGTGTTGCCCTCATTTCCATTAGTTGACCTAGTGGGAGTCCAGAGCCTTGACATTCAATTCTCCAGAGGGTGTGTGTGAGACAGTTGGTGGTGTCCCTCTGAGGGGACCACCTGGCTGGGTGAGCCTGAGTTGGGTAGAGGATAGAGCAGCCCATTTCCACTGGGACAGTGTCTCGGGCAGACGTGGGGCCGTGACATTGCCCACACATACGCGCGCCCTGCAGCTATGGGGACCCCATGCAGTGGGCAGCCTTCCTGGGCACCCCATTCCTGAGCAGCGCGGAGGGCCAGTTGGAGCGCGTGGCACGCATCTATCGCCACCCGTTCTACAACATCTACACGCTGGACTATGACGTGGCGCTGCTGGAGCTGGCGGGACCCGTGCGCCGCAGCCGCTTGGTGCGACCCATCTGCCTACCAGGTCCCGCGCGGCCCCCTGACGGTGCGCGATGCGTCATCACCGGCTGGGGCTCACTGCGCGAGGGAGGTAGGCACACGTGCGTTGGGTGCAGCGCAGGGGGCATTAGAGACACTCCCCACCCACACCTACTCCCCGGATCCCACAGGCTCCATGGCAAGGCAGCTGCAGAAGGCCGCAGTGAGGGTCCTCAGTGAACAGACATGTCGCCGCTTCTACCCGGTACAGATCAGCAGCCGTATGTTGTGCGCAGGCTTCCCGCAGGGTGGCGTGGACAGCTGCTCGGTGAGTGGAGACAGGGCTTCTCTTAGTCCATGTATGTAGCCCAGGCAGGGCCGAAGTTCTGCACCACCACCGTCCTTTGAGACAGGGAGTCCCAGAAATCCTCCTGTCTCATCTCCTGTGCGCTGGCAGCACACACATTCGCCACACTTGGCGGTTCACGTGGGTTTTGGGATTTACTTTGGGTCCTCACGCTTGTGCGACAAGCCATCTTCCTCTAAGCCTGCCCAAGTCTCCCCCAGCCCACCTGACTCCGGGGACATCACATTTCACAACTGCAGGTTCAGAGAAAACATGTGTTTTCCCAACCCCACATCCTACTGGAGGGTCCAGGCAGGGCGATTATGGAGTTTGAGACCAGCTTGCCCCAACAACACATACACAGATGCGTTTCGGTATAGGGAGATCACTGTGTTTTATGTGATGCTTGCTGTGCAAACGGGAAGACTGAGCGCAGTTCCCCAGGAGTCATATAAAAAGCCTGTGCTTACAGACTATGTGCGCTTGTAACTCCATTCTGTGCGGGTAGCAAGAGGGGGAACAGCTAGGACCTGGCCACCACCTACTTCCAGGTTCACAGACCCCGTGTTAGTGGAATGGAGTGGAAAACAATAGATAACCATTCAGCACCCTGCTCTGGGCTGCACGCGCACAGCATGCACACACATTGGTCCTTGGGACGAGGGCCCTGCAGAGGCACAGCCAGTGCAAATAACAAAGCACATTAACACTGAACCCATTCCCCACAAGGCAAAAGCGAGGCTCTTGGCAGCCTCTCTCCCGCTCAGGGGCCTTGTTAGTGCCCAACAGAGAGGTGCAATTGCAGGAGTCATGTCTGCTCCTGAGGGCTGCTGGTCTGAGGACACTCTCTCCTTCAGGGTGATGCAGGGGGACCCCTGGCCTGCAGGGAGCCATCTGGCCAATGGGTGCTAACTGGGGTCACAAGCTGGGGCTACGGCTGTGGCAGGCCCCACTTCCCAGGTGTCTACACTCGAGTGGCTGCTGTGCTGGGATGGATAGGCCAGAACATCCAGGAATGATTGCCCTGTGGCCAGCAACCCAGGACTGGACTAAGAAACACAGCTGCTGGCCACCCACCCCACACTTGGGAGTTGGTGGCAGGCAAACATGGGAGTCTGACAGGAACTAGCTTGTGACTGTGTATATTGTTGCAATAAACAGAGTCCTTTCTCCTACTGGCTCAGAACCTCTGTCGAAGTACCGGAGCAGGGCATGTCTCCAACTCCGCTCCTTTGGGGCTTCTGTTTTGGTGGGACAGAGTCTCATGTACCAATCCTCCTGCCTCCACACTTAACCCACCCCCAAGTGCTGGGCCGACAGGTGTGCACTACACTTGGTTTATTCAGAGTTGAGGATGGCACCCTGGGCCTCATGCATGATAGGTGAGGGCTAAATGGAACCCCGCTGGACTCCCCGGGATGACCAAACACCTGAGACCATGCTCCAAAATTCCCTGAGAGCCAGCAGCCCACTGACCCCAAGGGGAAAGATACCCTGGGAGGTCGGGGCCTACTCTGGGGAAGGGACCTGAAGCAGTGAGGTGACACGCCAGCTTTTCTACCCCAGCAGTGATTTATTGGCCTCTCTCCTGAGGTCACAGGTCAGTGGGGCCAGCCCCGTGCTCTGTCGGGTCCTCACTCTCTTCTGAGACTGAGCTGGACGCAGCAGCCTAGGGTTAGAGGCCTTGATCCCCGAGCCCTCCATGCTGCCAGACTTCGGGGAGGCTGGGAGGAGCCGCCCTAACTGGCAGGGAAAACAGTTTCAACCATAAGCACGGTGTCCCGAGGCAAAGGTCCTGGTCACATGTTGGCTCGTTCCCGCTGCAGTCGAGAGTTGTAGGCGCGGGACACGGTGTTCCAGGCGTCCATG